>JACMIF010000558.1:13715-36353 GCA_014805445.1 Diplogasteroides magnus | reverse complement strand
CCGAGGAGCGGTTGTCTCATTCATGCAATAGAAAACCGCTCCTCTTGAATCAGACAACAGACGAATGCACTCTACTCCCGATTTAGAAACCCTAATCGGGACAGGACCCAATCACTACAAACGAAGGGTTCACCTACCCTGAGAAAAATCATGGCAGGGCCTTTATTATAAACAAAGGCAGAGTATGCTTTTACTTTACCGCTAAACGTTTCCGGTGTTCCTATTGGCTATAGTACTTTTGCTTTCCCCCTTTTGCAGAGTAGCGCTGCTAAACACCGTACGAAGGCCGGATGCGCTTTTTCTTGCGCGATTACACCTCCGAATCCGCGGCGAATAGCAGCTCTCTCTCTCTCTCTCCAATCCACGCAAACTCTGCAGTAACATGGCGACAGCTATTCATCTTGCTTTACGATCTGTTGAAAAAGAAGACAAGCAACTGCGGATTGGGTCGGCGGATAAATGCAGTAAGTCGCGCGTTGTGCAAGCGGACTGGAATAATGTTGGTGGGAGCTAGAGGGCAATTCTTCTCCGGAGAAGGTCACTTATTTTGATGGGATTACTCAGTGATTAATGAAATTTGGAACGAGAATGGAAGTGGCAGTATCTATGCGAAATCGGTTATGTTTCACTGGTCCTATAAATAGCAGTTATATAGCCTCCGTGAAACATAATCAATCTCGCATACAAACTGCCAACTACGGTGTGGAAATGAAGCAGAAGTGCATTTTTCTGACGTCTAATTTCCTCGGAGCGGTTGCCCATCACATGAGAGGGACAACAGCTCCGAGGGAATTGGATGACAGAAAAATAGACTTCTGCTTCCTTTCCACACCCTGTTGCCAACCGTAAACGAGACTCACGAGCAAACGTCCTTGTACGCGTATTTGGCTGCAGAATCCATCATGAAGCCGCCTCCATGGATGTAAAACAGCACTGGCAGACTCTGCAATTGTCTGCATTTAGCAAGAAGGGAATAATCCGTTCCGCTTAAATCCATTTACGACTTCCGTAATTTATCATCACTTTCTCCGTTTATTGGCCGAACGCGCATTGATCTCGACTCATCCAAAAGAATGAGAAGAAACCGGATGCTATTGCGCAATAGGGACACCTTTTCTGCAAAATTTATCACCTTATAAGATTTATCAGACCATTATGATTCACGCTGCTTTTCTCTTTGAAGTTGCTTTTCATTCCATGTTCTAGACTGCTGCTCTTTTCACTTTCTATCTGATCTTTGTCAAGTAAACACCCAAAAGGCGTGAAATTGAATGGTAGACACGTGTGAAATGATCCGTGATGTTGAGGAAAAGTTGGTGGGTCAGAGAAAGAAATGACCTTTGAATTTGAGAGAACTAAGCGAGTGAGGAAATGTCATATTGAGAATATCGAGAAAAAGCGTTTGATGTGGAGAGAGACCAGAAAAGTAAAGCGGCAGAATTCGTGGTATAATTCTACACTACTTACATGGCTCAGTGCTCATAGCCCTGAGTTGAAAAATGTGCATTCCGAATGCAGACACCTAAGTATTGTCATGCAACTGAAACTAACCTTTTTCTCAGCTCCAGAAGGAGCGAAGACATTGAGATAAAGACAATCTTCCGATTGAGGGGTCAGCATGACCACCTGAGGAAGGTCACCGTTACCACGAAAACTACGATGAGTCAGAATGCGAACTTCGGAAAGTGGCATAAACTTACTTTGTCCCAAAACTGATCTCGCTGAATGGATCTGTTTGCGAACTTCTTGCATCTTCTGATTCCCTTCCAGGGTTCGACAGATACGGGCTTCTGGAATTACTCTCTTTATCCCTGATATTCAGAGTATTCAGTTCGTCTCTTTGGGTCGCAACCATGGTTGGTAGTTCGACTACTTTATGGGTTATGTTTCACCGAGGGTACATCTCAACATATATAGTGGCGTTGAAACATAATTTACGAAGTAGTCAAACTGCCAACCATGGTCGCAACTTTCTAAGATCTTTTGTCTCGTTCAGACAGTACGTGGCATTGACTGCGGAGATCAACTCTCAAATCCGCTTTGCCATCATACTAGGTTCGTCTCAAGTAGGCGAGTTCAAGGCCCTTTTCTCTCGTTTACCTTTGTGCTCCACAACAAGTATTCATACTGTCAATAACTGTAATTTTTGGTAAACATCATGGGGTTTGTCACATTTCTTTCCACCTTGTGTGCGAAATTGGTAAATTGCCGTCATTTTTCTCCGCGTTTCTGTTACCTTTTAGGGGGTGAGTCAACCTCGCGGTGGGAAAAAATAACGACAATTTTACCGATTTAGCACCCCTGCATTCTCACTCACGTATTATCAAGTCCGTCAATAGTGTCAGACATGCCAATTGGCAATACTTCTTATGAACAACTCTCAAACCACAGTACTTACGCCGGTTACCAGCACTTGACTACGCCGTTTATCAAGACCAAAATTGGCACTTATGCTGTTTACAAACATTAAACTGCGCGTCAGAACTCAGCCAACTCGTTCAATTATCAACTCTACAAGATGGACTGTGTCCCCAATGACCACAAGGTTACTGTAAGACGAAGTTGGACTCACCCTGAATCGCAATTTCCCGACGGGAGGCGCAGCATAGGGAATGCCGAGGAAGACATCACAATCTTTGTTGTCCGGTCTACAAATGAATCTTCAATGGAGGTTCCAAATGGTGTGTGGTTGATGATTCAAAAAAAGGTGAACTCGGACGGCCGCTGATCTTGGTGGCCTGGTGCACATTGGGCACCTTATCCGCTCTACATGGTGACGAGTCTCACGAAGAGACCATGGAAGGTGCAATTTGGTAAACGACAGAAACCTGCATCGGAATCCCTCGAGAAGGCCCTCCTCCACATTGGCGAAGACCGGAATCTGACACGGCGGCAGCTTCAGAAGGCGCATTTCCGCAGTCCGTGTTTTAGTCGTGGTGTGGTCTGGCAAACGTCAGAATGTCCTATGAAGGTGTGTGTGTGTCTGGGTGTGGCGCAAATGATAGACAGAAAGTGAAAGAGCGAGGTGAAAAAAGGTTTTCGCACATAAGGAAAGGAACGGAGTATTGGAAGGGGTGATAGTCTGTTCTCTCTATTGAGTTGTAGTCTCAATGAAATGGAGAAGACAGTTTAGGAGAGAGGAGAGATTGAAAAGTGATTGGGATTGTGTCCCGAACTGGAGTTTATGATAAGAAATGTGTGCTGTGGAGATGCGAACGGATTTGCAAGAAGTGGATACAAGAGAATGAATGTGAAGAAGCCGTGCTAACGGCCCGACTAGCTTGTGCATCCTCGTGAAACAACGACCTACTGGAATATACAAAGTAGCAAGCAGTAGACATTAAAATCCATGACTATCAAAGAATTTCAACCAACAAGCAGTTACAAGAGGTAGGAATTTTTCAACTGACACGTGAATATTATGGGTTCAAAAACGGTAATTTTGTCTCCGCCGCGCTCTTGTATCATTCCCTCATAGACAACCGCTCGGCTGAGAAGAATGACGGCAAATTTGCCGTTTTTGAACCCCTTGTGAATATTTGACAGCTTCGCAATTTGCAGCAGTTCTTCATTGCAAACTCGTTGTAAACGGGGTCGAATGGGTTGAATTTGATAGGTGGAAGCGGTTTTGGAGGGCGACTTCCCCCAACTGTAAAGGCGTTCGAGAAAGCATCACACCACACAATAGGGGGCGGGGTCTGCGAAGGGAGGGAGAGGGAGAAGTCGCCCTGAGGGCAAGTGAGAGAGTGGAGACGCAGACATAGAAAGATTGATTCTTCCAAAATTCATATTCGCATAGGAATGCCTAGTTGCAAAGATAAAGTTTTAAAAATTTGCACCGATATTCAGGAATTTAGCCCCTTAGACCTACCGGGCCGACTTATAAGGCCAGCCTAGAGGGAGCTTCCCTCCTGGGAGCTATGGCAAAGTCGTCCCGGTTAAGGAACCCTGTCAGTTGTGTCGAATACGTGGGTGGAGTCTGTAGAAAGAAGAACACATTTTGTGTTCTCAATGTCTCCATCTCACCCCCTCTTGGGTTCGCCCGCACTCTCGATTGCAGAGAGAAAAGTGTGTTGAACTGAACTGGAAATGGAAATGGAACGTCTACTCGGGTCAATTCACTCTGATATCATTCCCTTCTCCTAGATGGTCGTCTCTCATAGACAAGAATGAAAAACGAAGGGAGAGATGAACACTGACACACTCTCACTACACGACTGCTCATGCTCAATCTCAGACAGTACACAGTTTGTAGTAGCTGGACAAGAAATGCACAATCTGAACTATCATCAAAACGATGTTCACAGTTCTACAGACACTGGAAACTGTGGTTAGCCTAAACGTGAGAAAATGAGATCCAAGCACCACTAGCCGGACGACTTCATATTGGGTGACCGTTTTTTTCCTGTGTGATTTGAAGAGATTTGGTTGCCCCCAGCAGACACGACATGACCCGGTGGACTACCGTAACCCAGAATTATTGTATAACTCGAGCAATATGTTCTTGTTACTGCGTGCTTGGGGGTGGCGATCGGACTAGTCTGACTCGTCAAAAACCCATTGCACTGCTCGTCCCACGCATCAACTGGTGTTTGAATCATCACGACATACCAGTCACTGCTGTCTAATCAACGGTCTTTTTGTCATTCAATGAGTGAATGGAGTCTGATTCACTGCAATATTCTTCCAAGGGAATTCGGTTCAAAGTGAAATTTGGAGAAGTATTGCCTTATCACACTTATCAAGTTCAAAGAAGTCTGAATTCATCTTTTTCATGCATTGGAATGAACTGCTCTGGAGCAGTAGGTAGTTTGCTTTCAGCATGTATTGTGTTGTCGCTGCAACAACTGTTAGTTGACGGCAGTTTCTAACAGCAGAAGTCGAATGAACACATGTTTTGTCCATGTGTTCTCATGGGCGGTTCTGATTGTCCGAAGTTCAAACATAGCACGGTAATCTGATTGGCCGGTGGTGTGTCACTGTGCGACATTTACCAATGCTGCGTAAATCGAAGGAGAACTCAAAAACTGTACTAAATTTGATACCATGCTTTTGTTTATCCTTTTCAGCATGATCGACTCTATGCACTTTTAGAAGAGGAATTCAAAAAATAGTCAGATTTAGCCAGATATTCGTTGATTAGTAAACGTCGTATCAGGCACACCAAGTGACAAACCGTTCTCTTCTATTGTGATGACCACTCGTTGTCGACCATTGAAGGAAAAGAGAATGGAAATACCATGTTCGCGAAATGTGTTTGTCGTCCAATGAAGTTCACCCTTGTTGAAAATAAGTTTCAGACAAACAATAAATTGGGCAATCTTCCTCTGGAGTGCTTCCGTGAACCAATGGTCGACCATAACCAATATCAGTAACCGGGGTAATATCTAGCACTTGAAGATGCCATCCGGGGATATCTGATGATTGATCTTATGGCCATAATGCAGATATTTGCTGAACAAATCCCTAAGTTTCAAGGTCTAGGACATCTCTAGATTGCTATGAGGATATTTGATGTGCTGCTTGCTGAATGAAGACGCGAAAATATGTTTCACAGTTGCCATAAAAATCAATAAATTTCCCAAAGCTGCCATTGTTAACGAACGATTGTTATTGGTAGTCTACAATGGACCAAAGATATGCAATGCCTTCTACAAACTAGACGACGTGTGCAAACAGGCACAAAAGGCACAATGATCAAAAGAGAAACGAGGAGTGTTCAAAGAAGAGAAGTGGTCTCATCTGCAATGTTCACTTCCAGTTAAGAGACAACAACTCAGAAGAGGAGAATGACAGTGAATGAGTGCATTCTCAAGAGGAAGAAGATTGTGTCGGTACACTTTCAAATATGCACCTGTGCACGAATTCTGTGCTCTGTTACCATAGGTAACTAACTCGTGACGAGATTTTGCACGAATCTTGGCTACACTATACATATCAACTATAATACTATAAGGCAATAGCCAGTACCATAAATGATAAATTATGCCTCACTGAAGGTTCCGAGGCATGCAAAGAAATAGGGAAGGGAAAAATTCACCCGAAATAGACGCTTGGGCACAAAATACAAGAATCTAAAATTAACTGTTTCTGTGGAAAACAAGGCCGCATTTCCATGGAGACTCTTGATTCAGTGCCTTGAAAAGGGAAATGAGGCAATCTCATTTCTGAGGAACGAGAAGTGACGGGAGATGTGCATATTTTTGGATCTGATCACATTCATCTTTCGTTATCTCATAAACGGTCGGATAAATACTGGGGAAAATGAATTCTTCCGTCATTATAATCGAGAAAAAATGCTAATAGCATGAATAATGATACTGACTCTAAGAATAAGGACAAAATCTCGTCCACGTTTCTCCATGCCCCATTCCCTTGTATACTTTGTGGCGAGCCAATAACGTGCGAAGTCTCACATATTGAAGCCAACTTTCAATTACGAAGGGCATAGCAGTTTTACACGTAGGCTAATGAAGATCACAGACTATGTTTTTGGCACAGCACGCATTCTTTTAGCTATGTGATATATTTGCTGTTTACATGTTCATTAGTTAGCCTTAGTCGTTGAAAGTGTGCCCTCACAGTTGTAGTGTCACAAAACTGCTTAAAAGTGCACATTCTGTGCTCACAATAAGAATGGGAGTGGGTTGGAGCCGATTGGAGAAAAAGTAATCGCGGTGTTCCCTAAGGTTTTCACAGCGAAACTGAATCGCTCCAATTCCCTCCGCTCAGTCTCATTCTCTCCTTCAATTGAACTCGAGATTGGCGAGAAACTGGCAAGAAGAGGTGTGCAGCCGCAAGAATTTGATCTCAACTGAACCAAAGTGATAGGAGAGAGATTATCTTCAACGTCTACTCCTCTCAAATGAACACAAAAGGGCAAGCGATAACTTCTTGCTGCTAATTTCTGTCCATTGTTTCCGCCTCATGCCGGGATGGAATAATGAAGCGGACAAAAGGGTAAGGGTCTAGGAACTCCTATCAAGCGCATGTGCTTAGGAGGGAATCTTCTGAGGCAGTTCCTTGCAGGTGGATTCGAGACCGGTGCTCCCCAGTCATTTTCAGTCAAAGATTCAGTTCTTTTTCCTCCTGAAACTGGGATGTAAAAGGAAAAGATTTAGACCCGTATGTTGATAGATAAGTAGGTGAACAAGATTCTTTGGTCGAGAAATGATCTCTATTCGAGATTCAATTGAGTTCAATTCTTTCAATGATAAACAGAAAATGCGTAAACAATTTGTCAAATGAACTCGTTGAATATTTCGGTCAAAAAACTTTAGATCGAAGATTTTGGGCCAAATTCCTTTCACCCAGCTGTTGGTCGAATAATCCCATATTAACGAAGTCTTACATGATGCAATATCAAAAACTTCCTCATTGGATAAAAGCAAGGAAGGCTCAGAACGTTATGAATGGTTCAAAGATGTGCTACAGATTGTCCCATACAGCAAGGAATCATTTACACTCAGTCGGTGAAACGTAACTGAATAACGTTTGTGATTTGGCCTCTCTGAACAAACAACTACAGGGAGTTAAAAGGTTCTTGTTGATACGGAACTAGAGCTAATCTGAGAGAAGAACGGGGAAGTAAATGGTGTGGAAAGGGCACCATGATCGCTCCCTTGTGCTTGCGTTCCGTCGGATATAATGGGATTTTTTGCTGCTCGCAGATCGCTGGTTTACCCGGTTTCATTGTCGGTATGCTACTGTTTGTGGCTACAGAACACCTATGAAGCAGGGGTTCCAAATCTATAAAAAAATTCCATCATCATTCTTCTTATTGTCGGTGGTTTCATCTCCGAATAATTAGTCGATTTGCACCGCTACTATGAAAATGTGCTTGTACGACGAGAAGGGAAGATTCAGAAGACGTCAAAGTCAACAAGGAAGCGAATAGTGGGTGCTAAATGTCCTCATTTCTACATGTTGTGATGACCCATGCAAGAAAAATGAGATGGGTCGAGAATGTGATGATGTACCCAAAAGTGTTGCATAAGAAGGGAAAAGACTAGAGATGGACACATTCTATCATCATTCCATTTGCAATGACGTAGATCCAAATGACAGAGGAAGAAGAGAAAGGGCCAATGATGACGAGAAATGACAGAAAAAGAGAGAGAAAGGTAAGAATTTGAACTGCGAGACTTCGTCATCTTTCAAGAGATAATCATATGAGATGACAGAATTGTACTCATTTTGAACACGAATAAAGAAAATATGGGCTGTGGAAAATCATACTAACACCACGGCGTGCACGCGTGAAAGGAAAGAATTTGTACACTCATGGACAGAAAAAAGTCGTATCTGCAACATATCTGCAACGATCACAAATAGGAAATGAAGTGGGGGATGCACTTTAAAGCGCTAATGGCATGTGCGGAATACGCGAAAGGGCAAAATTTGCCCTTTTCACTCCTATTGTTAGATGCATAGATCATGGAATTGCTACTGCCCTCTACAGTAACCACCGTATCTGCAGTATCCTTTCTAATCCTTCTTCAGGAGCCAATCTAGGTATGAATCGCAAAGTGAAGAGGGACAACTGTTCAAGGGACAAGAATGAGGATGATTGAGTTAATGAAACACCGGAAGAATTGGGATTGGGAGGGAATAGAAAGGGAAAACGAGACGGTTCCTGTATTTGATCAATCTACCAATGGCACGTGAGTGACATTATCCAAGAGAGGATTGTCATTCCCCCAGTGATGAAATTAGTGAAAGACAAGTGCGCCATGGACATGTGTGCCATAATAGTGAAATGGGCCGATATGCTATACAAATAGAGTGAATGATGGCGCGTCTGTCCACTTCACAATAATGGCGCAAATTTCCGTGACGCTACCCTCCTTCACCCGATGAAACATACAGCGGATTTGAAGAAAAGTACTCATTCTCAAGGAAATACAAATGAAATTAATCATCGTGAAGGCAAGATACCACTAATATGCTTTAGAAGAGTTTATATCAAAAAAGAAGATCAGAAGGAGAAGCAAGGAAATTCAGAAATGAAAATCCACGAGACCACCATTCGACTGTGCACTGTCCGAACGTAGTCTCCGAATGAAGAGAAGGGGGATTGCACGGCCTCTAATTGTAAGTTTTCTGTCGAATGTCACTGTGAAGTTGAAAAACAGTTGAAGGGCAGGGGCGACACCAAGGTTGACATATGTTTCACGCGGATGTCATAATCATTAAAAAAAGAACCATTGGTTCGTGGACGGTATACTCACTTGGCCAAATAGAGGGGGTGCAACCGATTGGTGACTCAGGAATTATTCAAATGAGGAAATGGACGAATGGGGGAGGATTTGAGTATCTTTCCCCCCTCTGTTAGATGCAAGAGTTTCAGGTGCAAATATGTTTCATATTGTCATTTTGCAGTCAAGGCACAGAGAAGAAACGAAATGACCAAGCGGAAACATTGTCTGGATTATGGTTGGCACTTTGACCATCTTATGGGTTATGTTTCAGGGCTTCTATTTATTCGAAAATATGCTCAACTGTGAAACATAACCGATAAAGTAGTCGGACTACCAACCATAGTCTGGATCAAGCAAGCAACGAATGACAGTAATGAAGGCAAGACAAGCACTCCCCCCCCCCCATTCCCTCTCCCCATACAGTTGCCCCTCCCAATTAGAGGAGATCGCTCAGTACACGGGGGATTGGAGACAAACTGCGTCGATTTGCAAATCGAGCGTAGATTAACGCTCCTCAACAAGAACCCTGAACCACATCCAAGGACACAATTAAAGGAAGTTCACGGTTTGACTTCTCCCTTTGTCCCCCATAAAGTAACTGTCGTATTTGACCCCTCAGGCAATTGTCTCCGATGTTTGATCAAATGACACTTCAAAAAGAAGCATTTTGTTCCGGAGTGGTGCTCTTTGATTACTTAGGCGGCTGGAACATGGTGGGAAGGGGCACGGGAAAATTCGTGTGCCCTAGGGTAACTTCTCGAGATCTACGATCACGATAAATAGTCGCTAAGGGGAAGGTACCTACTAGGTGCACGCTCCCAAGTATTTGAGCACCAAGTAGTGCTGTATTCTTTATAAAACCAAGTACTTGGTTTCACTACTTGTTTTTAAAAACCTAGTACTAGAGTGGAGTGTGGCAGTTCTCTTTTCGGTCCGTTCATTCCAATAAAGTGTCAATGGCTAGTGATAGTGATTGTTACACAATGTGCCATTAAACAACGGAAGTGCCCATTGAAGAGCGTGTATCTTTGGGTTATATGAATGCAGGGTGGCGGGAAGTTATTGACAGCCTTTGAATTCACAGTCGTCTAACTTCATTCCTAGAGGTCTTCTCTCACATCGCAGACAATCGCCAGAGATGAAGTTGGACGGCCGTCAATAACCTCCCAAAAGCGACACCCTATAAGAATGCAGTTCCTTGAGTATTACAACGTGACAATGGGGGAAGAGGGGTGTTACAAGGGTTTGATTCTCCTATTCTCTTTTCTCGCCCCTAAGACGTCAACTAGACAATAGTCGCTTGCAAAGAATCATCTTTCTTAAGATACCCTCAATTGCAAAGGGAAAACAGAGAATGTGCCTTGAAGCTATGACGTGAGAACCAACGGCATTCAAATTGCAGGATTCCAATGTGAGATTGGACATGGAGAAAGGCTTATTGTATTCCATCCAGTGAGGTCTTGACTTTCTAGACACATATCATTCTTGTGACATCAACTTACAACTCATACATTGAACACAGTTCTTTATCCTTGAAACCTGCAATAACTCAAGAAAATACAGTCAATTCCGTAGTGTTACTGTGCAAGGGTAAATAACGCTAGGAGTACGGAATTCGGTTCCAAAAAAAATTGTAAAAAAACTCAACAGAAAATGTTCAGGGTATTTTTCATCACAAGTACGGGCAACTCGCAAGAACTGGGGACTTAAAAGATTAGAAAAAAACAGTTATTACAAGACACAGTAAAACAACTTTGAACGTGAACTCCCAGTAGAAGGGTCAAAGGGCCGTATGCAAAAAGAGATCTCACACGGGAAAGCAACAAGTATACCGATAGGGGGCTATTCCAAATGGAACATATATTATATGCAATAAAGGCTAATCTCTTGTAAGAACAAACACCGGGGCTAATCTTTCATCTCTAATAATCTCAGCGGCATGAATGATTGACTAATATATCCGCGCAATTCTATGCATCATCACATCTGGTGACTAGAAATAGTGAAACCTCGGGCTAACACGCAATGCCTAGTAAGGGTCTAGAAGCTGTCTAATAGATAAGTACATTATGGAGCAAGAACAAATGCACCAACTGCAAAAATATCTGTAGGTTACTGTAAGTACCTCAAGGATTGCAGATTCAGGGCTTCACTCCAGGAGGACCGAGTTGAGTACGGTATCGATGGCATTATCGATTCGTGCAGTTACCGTATTCTCGATCAGGACATGCTCGTCGTTCTCATGGCTTTCATCGAAGAAATTGTCGATGATCTCGCAAGACAAGAGGGACACCTAAAAGGATACATTGTCACAATTTGTAAAAGTTCGAGGAACTGCCAATACTGTAGAACTTTGATTACCAACATAATATAACGACGAGACAACTTGAATTCACCGTGAAGAAGGGCTGCCATATCAATAAACAGTGCAAATCCCCAATTTTACCAACTCTGCACTTATTATTCATCCTAACTGAACTGTTGCTCTAGCCTATATATTTCCCAATTGAAACATATTCCGCAACGACGAAATATCATGTAAAAATGAGAGACCAGGGTGGCATCCAGGTGTGAGACGCGTACTAGGAATAACAGTTCAGATAAGATGCATAATAACAACTGCAACTTTTGAGTGAGTTCCCACCCATTATTACAAAAGAATGGGTGTAATCTCACAAAATATTGGCCAAAATGGACTAATCTTTGTGCTTTTGCGAAGTGATGAAGTTTGGGATCTACCCATAAAAAAAGTCCGCCAACTACAGTAACCCTTAGACCCAAACTCCCCATCCGTACCTCCTGTATGGGATTGTGCTGCAGGAACTCCATCTTGTGTAGTCCACCGTACTCCTCGATCCTTCGAGCGACGTCACGACTATCCGCTAAACATCAGAATGAGTGAAGCAATAAGTGAAGCATGCGATTATTTCATTTCTAGATAAGGGTGGTGAGAGACAAGAGAGCGACATAATGGCGAATTGCAGACTTGCGGCGTGACAGTGCTTGCGCATCTGTCTACTTCAGCACTATGGCGCAAATGTCTTTGGATTCACACCCAGAAAAAATAATAAGCTTAAAACCTCTCTCATCCCTCTCCAGCATAGTCTTGAGTATGTCGAGTACAACCACTACGAGATTGGCATCGATCACAGTTAGCAAGTCGCATCTGAGTGGCACATTCAATAGATTATTGGGACAATCCATATTTTTCAATAGGAATGGTGGTTGAGACAAAATGCAACTTACAGTGTTTGGATGACGGATACGCAAACGTTTGTGGCAGCAGGGAAGGGAAGGACGACGAGGGCTGAGAAGACGGAAAGGGCGTCCTGAAGGGAAGAGAGGGATGACTGTATCGAATAACGTCATTATGTGGCAACCAAACAGAGAGTGAGAGTTGCATTTGATTAGAGTTTCAAGATTTCTTCAGAAAAGTCATTGACCTTCACTAAAGAATGAAATAAATATTGACATACCTTATAATGTAAGATACATAAATAAATTTTCAAAAAATTAAATGAGGAATATGAAGTGCTGAACCTTTCTCTGATCGTATGTTCCCTGTTCGAATATTCTTCTGAGATGAAGAAGCAATGGAAGTGTGGCCAGTACTCGAGCTGCCATTGCGGTAGAATGAGAAGTGATCACTGGAATGGAGCAATGAGAGTCACTGGGTGAAAGACGAGAGCACCATAATGGAGAAATGGACATACGCGCCATTAGAGTCACAAGTATGATAGCGTAAGTGCCCATTTCATTATTATGGAGTTATTGAATCTCACCCACCTCACTCTATTACATCATGTCATCCTACAACCTACTCAATCCCCCATTAAACTGTTCAATTGACAATACATTTATCATTCTCAAACGAATACGTCAATGTCCTTTAACGGGGTAGACTGAAATATTTGCCCACCTGCCAGAATCCAACAGGCATCAGCTGCAGTTGCATGACACGCAAGACCGGCATCCAGAACAAGAAGAAGACCACAGTGAACACTCTCTGAATGGAATAGGTGCGTGACAATGAGGGGACAGTCACATATACTCCTCACGCATATATAATTCATGTATTCAATCCGAGATAAAAGTTTCAATTATTTCACATCAAAAATGTAAACTGACGTTTCGCATGGGAAATCACTTTTGCGATACATAGCCTATAGGAACAATTATGGGTGAAAGACCAGTGCTCCATTGAAATTTGCGCCGTGAAAACGGTGAGAAGTATTGCGCAAACGTGCATTTCATCATTGTGGGGGCAAATGTCTAGCGCAGTTGTCGTGCACCCACAACTATAGGCCAAGAAGAAGAGTTAGAGACTGTTCCACTCACTAACGATGCTATCCTGATCTGCATCGAAGATGGCTGTGAGTGCTTGTAGAAGTGGACGGAGGAGGTTCTCAATAGACAATCATTAGGGAGAGTACGCGAATCGAGAACAAGTTAAGGTAGTCACTCAATTATCAACAAGACTAACAACTATTTGATTCAGTGATAGACACGAGTGCCATGGACAGTTGTAATGCAGAAATGAGCCCTTGCGCTGCGAAAATAATGAGAAATATGGCGCAAATGTCTACAGCGCTCTAGTCTTTCATCCATCTATCATATAATGAGTAGCTTGAGAACGCATCATTTGGTATTACTATGTTTTCTCAAGTATTTAAGTCGAATGGTCCATATTTCATGACACCCTACATTGAATGATCGTACAATAGATTGAATGTTGTGGTCTAATCTACTGACATTGTTTCATCTCATGTTTCGTGTACCTCAAGAGTGGAGATAGTCGGAGAGACGGGAGAGGGAGGGGATAGAGTGAGTGGAGAAGGATTCCTGGGTACTGTAGATGTGGGCAGGCATCTGAAAGGGGATACTGTATCACAACAGTCGAAGCAAACCCACAAAAGGGTAATTTGTTGTTAAACTATTGGAAAATCGCTTACTGTAGAGCTTGTACGATCTGCGGGACGCAAACTTCTCGAATCACCTGAAAATATTATCGATTAACCGGATCATACACGGGCAGAGTTCGTGCATAATTTGTCCCTGCATAACGATTACCGACGTGAACGAATATTCTAACGCAAAAATGTCCATTTTCGCTCTATATGGTGGTCCCACTAACTTTTGAAAGGTGATACCGTGATTTTGTCACGATCATGCTCATGTATGATCAAGATCTCGACTTTTATAGTGGAATACTAGAAGAGCAGCACAAAAACAATAACAATTTCTCTTCCCAGTATTTACAAATAGTGTGTTACGCATAAGCGAAAGGTTGGATTGGTTTATGTGAATCAGATTGCATCAAACATTGCTTGCTAATTCACAAAGCTTTTAGAAAGTATTAATATGCAATTCCCTCTCGTCCAGTATTTATGAATAGTGTGGTACTCAAAAGCGAAAGGTTGGGTTGGCTGTAAATGAATCAGAGTTGGACAGCACCCCCGGTAAATCAAACAACAATTTCGGATTTACCCCCGTAGATCCTAGGATCAGCCCATCTCTGAAGTGAATTGATGCAAACTCCTCGTGTGTAAGCCAAGAGCGCCATGGACATTTGCGACATAATGGTGAAATGTACTGATGCGTCATGGTTTTCGTCACTCTAACGGCGCAAGCGTCCATTTCACCATTATGGCGCTCTTGTCTTTGGTCCATCTCCTCACCTCTCCATATTCATCCTCCTCAGCCACATGTTCAATGGCTGCACATGCATCTCTGACCATATCGAGATCATTGAGGGGAACAAGTTCGGCCATTTCAGCCAGTAGAGTTATTGTCTAAATTTTTATTCATTTCTTCCGTTAGGAAAAGATTTTTTTCAGACCAGGCGAATTTATGCCCAATGGTGCTCATTTATATGGAAATTTTTCTGCATACGCTAATAGGTCCATGTTTGGTATCGAGTTAATGATCAATGGTATGATATTCATGCACAAGTGCGACCTTAAAAATTCTTGTCGATGAACTACTACTAAAAATAAATAAATAACACTTTGGGCTTATTCGATATCATCAAATGCGTTTCGAGCAATAACAAATTCTTTCAAGTATCCGAGGACGGAAATGTCCAAGATGAGCATATATTGTACCTGGAAACAGGGAGTGGCATGTTTGATGATGAGGGAGAACAACCATGCAGCATTCCTCAGCACAACGATGTTCGATTTGTCACTGCAAAATTGAAAATGTATTATTTGCGAATATAGCTCAACCATTTTGGTAAAGCGTAATTGTTTCATTTCTTTTACAATAATTTTTTTTTCTAAATAGGGTAATGCACAATGGTGCATATTTAGCAGAAACGTTTTTACACAATCTAGTGATCACTTGAAATCGTTTTCAAAATAGAACCTACGTCTTTCTGCAGAGATCTCCAACTGATTCGTCGATCTGTTCCTGTACCAGGATGTTCGAGCCCTGAATCAAGACGAAATATTGAGTAATCAACAGTACCGTAATCAAATAATCCGAAGCAGACAATGAATTGATCTTACCTGGAAAGGTAAGTCTTCCACCATCGATGCAGCAACGAAGAGAAGTTGATCCAGTGAGCACTCCCACGATGGATCCCTGAATGGCAGGGATATTGTAATCTGACAAATGGATACATGGACTATAACGATGAAATGAGCATTTGAGCCGTAAATTGATTGTACATTAGCCTATTACACCATATGTGTTTCTTTCACCCGGATAGATACCGTACCTCATGAGTCTAGCAACTGCACGCAGCGCACCATCGTAGTCACACTGTTCCTCAAAGTGAGTGCCTGAAATGACCCATTTATCTCTGTATTCTTCTTATTATCTAGTCGGTTCTAATGTTTAGCGCTTAATTTACCTTTTCTTCTATAACCATGCAAACTTTCGTAAGTAGTGGTAGTTACCGTAACATACTTAGCAATCATCAATTGATAGACCAAATAGTGTTGTATAATTGTACCACAAGTTTATAAGTGCATCAATGGCCATACCTGGCTTTCCGAGGTTGCGTAGAAGGAGGAAGACGTCATTGGGACACGTGGATCGTATCTGCAGTGCACGTGCGACCAGGCCGCACTGTGCAAGCATCGGACCGAGGGGGACGAGGCCTGAATGGGGGAGGGGTATTCATACCGTTTCCCTTACAGTACATTTTTCATTTAGACCTATCACCTATTAAGTATTTAAAGGGAAATGTACGCAGCGAGAATAAAACTTCTCGGATTCATGCAAGTTCCCCTAGAAGCCAGTTACCCAACAACTACGAGATAACAATAATAGCATAGACGCAGACGAAATACTATTGTTAGCGAATTAGCCTCTCTGGGAACTCAACTTTTCAAGGAGACTGGATAAAAAATGTCAACTTACTGCATCGCATCTTCTCGACAATTGACTGGACGGCGTTTCTCTGTTGATCAGCCTCTGTAGTCATAAGTTGAAGGAGAATCTCCCCTCCCAACTCTGTCTCCACACTCTGAAATGAAGATAAATGCATTTATGAGGAATATCAACCATGCATTTTCCACTTGTATCTGATATTTCACATAATAATAACTCAAGAATTCGATTTTTGACGCAAAAATATGAAAATTTCCAAAATCCTCCCTATTTGCCGATAGATTTAGCTCGTAACTATCAAGTGGTTTTGCCCTCGATCACCCGATCATAAATCCCATGAAATTATATAGTCCGAGTTATGAAATACAAGCTATCATTGTGTAGTCATGCCCGTCAATGTCTGTAACCTTGGAGACAACCGAGGGCATGGGAAGAAGGTTGATAAAGCTGTGGGAATGTACTTTACGAAATACACACGCAGCAGTGTCCTAGAACGCCCAGACTGGAAGACAATTGCAAGGAATTCCCCAATCACATTAGCTGCATTTCCTCTGTTCACTAGTGAAAGAATTTTCGTCAGAAGCCTGTGTATTCCAAAGATAGATACAATAGAATCGGAAGTATTATTGAATGACGTGGAGACTCTCATTGTTATTTCACACCGGAAGTGCCACGTTTCCCTTTCATCACTGGGCTTCACACACATTCAAGCATTCGCCCACGTTGCTCTTGCTATGGCAATTGATGGGATAGTGTCATGGGTGCGAATTACGGTGGTGGGTTTGGGGACTGTTTTGTTGAACAGCAAAAAATGAGTGTGACGTGGTGATGATTCCGGTACGGTAACAGATTTCATTACACGCATCAGCCCAGAAACAACAGGATAGGGTAGATCATCCCACTCTAAGGAGGAATGACTACTGTCATTGCCTCCAGTTACGATAACGTGACTTACGAGAGTGGATGGATCGATGGCACGTGCTCTTCTCTCCAGGATCGAATCATGCTTCTTCTTCTTGCGAATCTCCACCTCAACCTGCTTACGACGACCAATTCCGCCCTGTCGTTCTGAAAGGGAAACACATGAACAACATGACAATGCAATCCATACATGGCCATGATCGTTACAAAAGTATGACAACACCCTGCAAAAATCACTGTGACCAACATACAGGGCGAAAATGGTCATTTTTGCCCTAGAATAGAGCCGATTTTCTATCTGAGCAACCTGTAAACGACTGTGACCATTGTGAAAGAATTCAGCTCGTGTATGATACTAAATCCAATAAAGAAATGAATAAGCCCATGTCAATGATTTAAAAAATACTCCGGAAACGACCATATTCAATCCAAAGGACACTCGTATCATACAGTGGCAAAACAAATAAGTGTTTCATCAGCTATTCAGTGCGATAACATCCGGTAGGGAAGAAAAACCATGGTCATAAGCAAGGTCAATTTACCTCCTCTGTTCTTGTATAGCGACTGAAGATGGTCGCTACCTCTTGACGACGTAGATCGCACAGAGGCCGATTGCATTCTGGAGGCGTGTAGAAAAAAATAAAAATAAAGGATTTATGCCATTTCATTCCAATCGCTATGGGTCGTGAAAGAGAAATAAACCATTTTTTAAAAGAAATTCAAGTAATATCAGAGTATGAGAGTCAGTGTAGCATCAACAAAGCAATGATAAAGTAGAAAATACACGAGCAATAACGTGCACAAACAAACGCGTTTGCAAACGAAACTGGTGAAAGTATAAATCGTGCAGGCGCAGTATAGCGTCGTGCGCTCTCGCGAAAATACTGTTTTGAAAGTACACCGCGCCCAAATGAGAGCACACAAAGCAGCTGTTATGCGCGATATAAAGCCCATTATGCTTTCTTTTGATGAAATATGAGCCTATAACCGTAATGTTATAAAAATGTAACAGAAACAAATGCCAAACAATAAGACAAACGAAGAATGTGGTTAAAGTTTGGTGTAAATTGTCTACATGTGTTTGGGTGTTATCCGCAAAATTTGTTTCAGCGCGAAATTTGCATAAAAACCGCTGGATTGTTTTTAAGCGTGCTAGCTTGTTGCGAGTAACATTTTTGCCTTCATTTGTACTGGAATACTTTGCGAAACTGTTTTTTCAGCTGAAGTCTCTACGGGCTCCCTAGAGCTTTTGGTGAGGAGTTCTCATGGTAAGTTATTCAAGGATATCACTCGTTTGAAGTTGGTTGTTCAGGACATAAGGAAGTTTTTCGGAAGCCAGTCGTCGTCACAAGAAGAGCCGAAGAAGAAGAAAGTCGAGCACAAAAGTGTCCTAAGTGAAGTCAAAGAGAAGGTGGGATCTTGTTGATACTTGTTGTTGTGTTCTGCCCCGTTCTGTTTCAGTTTCACAATGTTTCACTGATTCTCTCATATAGAAATTGCACTGCTCTTAGAGAGCATCATTACTGGAAGTCACTCATTTGTGCATATTCACAAGGCCTAAACAATTGATTGCAGGCTAACGCCGGTCCATCCAAAAAGCCGTCATCTTCCCCATCTCCCTCCAAGAAGCGATCAGATAAGGTTGGCCCACCCGTTCTGGACCTCGCCAATGAAGATTGTGAGTGCTATCTTCCTTATCAACATTGTTTAGATCCTAGGTAGTTCAAATAGACTATACATTCAGTTGTGTTTGATTCCTTTTCTTCCTTGCGTTAATCCCTTTTCGGTATTGGATCCGCAAAATGAGTCTTCCCCATAATATCCGACAAGCTGCTTCTCCCATCTTTAGACCTCTATCCCCTTCATTCTGTTATGGCCGAATGAGAGTGTAAAATGAGATGAATGGCATTCAGCTGACGAATCTCCACTCCCTGCATCGTTGAGAATGGACAAGAAGAAGAAGCGACAGAGGGTCATTCTGTCCTCTGACTCCGAAGATCAATTCCCTGCAGTCAAAACAAAGGGAAAGGCGTCAAAGGTGGGTCTAACCATTGCATCTCTCACTTTTGTGTTCTTTTGTATCATTTACTGTTTGTCAGGACGACAAACAAGAGAAGTGAAAGAAATGCAATTGTATTAATTTTCATTTCTTCCGGCAACGATATGAAATTAATCTTATTGCTACAGCAATCGTTAACTATCGTTTCAGGAGCCCTCATCTTCTCCCGTGAAGAAACGTGAACCTGAACAAGTGAAGAAGAAGTCAAGAGTCATTCGTGATCCTTCAAGTAGTCCGGAGAAGCCGAAGAGTCCTCCAAAGAAGAAACAATCAGGAAAGAAGGGAAAGAAACCACTCATTCCACTCTCCAGTGATGATGAGGACGAAGAGGTGAGAGTTATACATGGCAGTCAAGGATTACGGTAACCACTATTAGGAATCATCTCCCACATTCCTGTCCATATCTTTGATTACTGAAAACGGGCACTTTAATTCACTTGAGTCATCTTTAGCAGGTTCACAAATTTGATTGTAGACGATTGATTTGTGTACTGTAAGAGGCCATTCAGATTATTTCTGCCTCGGACAGTGAAGACGAGTTCTCCGAGAAGAAGGCCAAGAAGAAGGTACGGTAGTTCGTCTCATTATGTCTTGCTACAGCAACCATTGTCAATGAAACAAGACATCGTTTTAGGAGTCCTCATCTTCTAAAAAGCCAAAGAGTCCTCCCAAGAAGAAACCATCAGTGAAGAAGGGAAAGCAGCCACTCATTCTGCCCAGTGATGAGGACGAAGAGGTGAGATATATTTATTACAGACAAGGATTACGGTAGCTCCACACTTAACACAACATCTTTGGTGACTGAAAACAGTAATATTTTGTTTGACTCATTTTTAGCATGCGCAAACTGTGCTTGTAGACAAATAATTTATATGTCATTTGTAAGATTGCATTCAATGTCAGATGATTTCTGCCACGGACAGTGAAGATGAGTTCGCAGAGAAGAAGGTCAAGAAGAAGGTACGGTAGTTGATCTTCCTCTGTCATGAATGAGTGCTTCTTCAGGACGCCATCCCTAAAGGTCAGAAGACGTTGACGTTCAAGGCAGCGACGACTGCAGCTCCTGCTAAAGGTTAGCTTCAACTGCCTGCAACGAAGTCCCCTGTACGATGCATACATGGGTACTGTCGTGGCAAAATCACGATACCCCCTTGTTAAAATCATTTCGACCACTCTGCAAGTGTTATATGCAGGATTCCCGTCCATGTATTGTGCGAAATGATCTGTCCATAAGTCGTCTTTTTCCTGTTCTTCATGGCGTTTCTTATGTATATATGTATCCATATCATTATTTATTATAAGTATAATACCTTTGTAAATCGGTCTTTCAGAGAAATCGGTACCTAAACGGGCGGAGACTGCCATTGACCCATCGACTTTCTTCGGAGGACCCAGTGCTCCTGTGCACAAGAAGGTTGAGGAGACAAAGAAGAAGAAGGCAGAGGAGGAGGAGAAGGAGGTCAGAGAGAAGATAGACAGAGACACAGAGACAGAGACGCAGAGTGGTGTGCTCATGGACAGAAGTAACGACGTGGGTAGAATAGAGTGTTTGATCTTTGATCTACCTAATAGCACACATTGCATGCACAATGAGCACTCCTGTAAGAGAGCGTGAATGAGAAGAGTGAAAGGCAAGAGCGCTGTGGACATTTGCGCCATAGCGGTGAAACGGGCACCTGAGCCCGGAATTGATGGCGCATTTATCCATGGCGCTTGGCTCTTAGACCCTATGAGAAGCATGGAAGAAAAGTTTGAAAGATCAAATATGGAGCTGAATGAGTGGATTGCTGTATTCAGACACGAAGAGTCTCTCCCAGGAAGCAGAAGAGTGTGGAGAAGGAAAAGGAAGAGGAGAAGCATAAGGAGGTGGAATGTTTATTAATTTTGGAAAAAAGTTTATCAGTTGTCATTTGTGAGTATATGCTGATCACGACCAGTTTTTCATTCCTCGGCGCTCGTCGTTAATTTTGAAAGCTTACTGCTTACGTTTGATTTTCATTAGTCATTCATTTGTTTGTACATTATACAAGATGCACACATTAACAAGATAAGGTTATTCTGAAGAAAAAATCATTTAAATAAAATTGTTGTCTTCAGAAGGAGATGAAGCGGACGAGGAGGGAATCGGAGAATGAGGAGAAGGGACCATCACCCAAGAAGCAACGATCGGATACTCGAGAGAAGAAACAAGAAGAAGATAAGAAGGTTAGTTGCAAATTCATTTATTTTTATGCTACGATCTGTTGTTTCGCTGATTGGAGTGCTGTTGAATACTTTTTTTCAGACTGAACCTTCTCCGAAGAAGCAGCGATCTGACCCCGCCGTGCATGAGAAGAAGCAGGAGAAGAAGGTAATACATTTATTGGTAGATGCATCATTCTGAATAGTTGATATAAGTATGCTTTTAGGTATTTTGAGAAAAGTAGCTATTTGACAATGAATGTAACTGTCCCTTGGTGTTTTTGTTTCGCGCAGTTCTTATTTGACACTGATCTGACTGGAGATGATGTTACCGAATCTAGGATCAAATAAGAAGTTATTACAGGAAGTATCCAAGCAGACCAGTCAATCACAGCCCACTGTGAAAGAAAGGAAGGCAGAGAGTGCGACGACCACCACAGACAAGGCCAAGGTGAGAATTTGCACACCTTGTACTCGATAGCGCAGTGGATAAGTTCCTGGTCTCTTGATATGCAAGACCGTGGTTCGAGGCACCATCTTACTCCAGGCTTCGGTATCGATTTCTGGATGTAATACTCCTTATTCTCCGCAAGGAAAATAATGAGATTGTAATGGAGGCCAGAACAAACAATCTCGTGACACACTTTCCATCCTCTTCCAATGGAGAGGGCGGTCTTAACATCGAGAACATTTTACACATTGTTAAGGAACTCTATCACTACATGATTTCAGTAATCTAAAGTGTCTCTTCAGGAAGCGTTCTTCCCGTGGGTGGACAAGTACAAGCCGAAGAGTCTGCAGCAGTTGGTTGGACAGGGAGGAGACAAGTGAGTTGAACAATGAAGTGCATCGGATGAACTGTTCTATTTGACAAGAACAACTCATCTCATACTTTCCAAATAGTCGTTATTCGTCTCTTGATATGACATGATCAGACTG
>JACMIF010000557.1:15538-36379 GCA_014805445.1 Diplogasteroides magnus | reverse complement strand
TTTCGGATATGTTTCACAGCTCTTATAAATTCAATATATGTAGCCACGGTGAAACATATCCGAAAACCTAGTCAAACTGCCAACCATACTTCAGACCCTGGACGCTCTGCTCGGCCAGGCCAATCTCATATACGCCCGTGGACAGACGGGAGAAGCACTGACCATGCTGCTAGAGGTGTGTCGCACTTCGTACAGGATTGGTGACTGATCCATTTCCATTTCAGGTTATTCGACAGGAACCGAGGAATGCCGATTCGTACAGACAGGTTTGTCAGTGAATTTATTTAAAATATCTACTATTTTTTATCTTCTACTACTAACACGTAAGCTGTTATTTGCGGGAGTTGATTGCTTTGACTTTTAGTAGTGTAGGTAGGGACCACAAACGCGTGATTTTTTGTTCCCGGCGACATTGTGGCTCAAACAAAGCATATTTTAGTCAGATCAAGTGTGTTCTAGCCTAAATGAAGGGTGAGGAATCGAATTGTGAACTTTTTGAGATCCGGGATAAACCGGAAGTAGATCTTCCCTGAGGGCTCGGATATAGATCACCCGTTATCCGAAATATGACCTTTCTGGAAATATACTGTATTGGCTACTTTTATTTTGAATGACAGTGTGAAAGACTACTAACTGTCTATTAGTAAGTAGTCACTTATCATGTTCAGGTGGCCGATATCTACCTGGAATTGGGCGACGAAGAGAAGAGTCTGCAGTATGGACTCCTGGCAGCGTATCTAGAGTACCAGTGAGAATATTGCAGTCATTACAGTACTCTCAATATCGGTTTTAACTCTTGATCATAGATGTGCACGCTTTGTAAGCAATTTTTCGCAGCAGGGTGCTCCCAAAATTATTTTCCTAAAATACACTGTAAAAACGCAAATTTTTCCCACCGCGCAGGGTGTTCCCGCTAAAATTTTATCAAATGCACTGCAAAAACGCAAAATTTTGGCGATGCAGGCAGCTCCCATCAAAATTTGCAGGGTGCTCCCGTAATTTATTACAGCCCAGCGCACCTATGCTCCTGATTATTGCAATTATGATATTTACTGTACTCTTGGCGGTATCCATGTATTTCTATCTATCGTTTCTTTCTTATTCCTCCGAAAGGAATACACGCTTTGATCTTGAGCACCAACGATCAAATTTAGTATATTGCCTTTGGAAAAAAATCCGTTATTCGAAAGAAATGCTGATTAGAAAGCTGAATAAGTTTGTTTGTTTGCCCCACAAGTTCTATTACGGTTACGATATTCATTTACAGTACCCCATCATTGGAATGGATGCGTCTCGGAGCGATGGCTGAGAAGCAGAACTCCTATGAAATGGCGGCGGCTGCATACGGTAGAGGTACGGTAAATGATTATTGTTTGATTACGGTAGCTTCATATTCGGCTCTGTAGAAATCATGATTACGATTCCCGTTCAGCTCTCCGTCTCGATCCAACAAACTGGGCGTGCTACGAGAAGCGCATAGCGATGCTCGACCACGTTGGATTCAGGCAATTGGCCATGAGGACTAGGCTACAGGTACTGTAGTTCTTGGGTACGGTATCTTTGGCTTGTGAGCCAATTATTAGGAGTATGGTATCTCATTGATTTACATCTCAATTCAGGCAGCCCAGAACACGGATTATGTACGAGCAGGACTGGACTTTGAGTGGTTCCTCAATTTGATAAAAATTGTGAGTTTTGTGTTCTAGCACTGTTGATAATTGTCTGTATTATAATGGCTCACCGATTAGAGCTCAATCACGCGTAGATTATTTTCAGTCTTACAATACCCACTTCGTGGTGATTACCGTACCCTGATTGAGGTTGCTGAATACTTCATCGAAGTGAACGACGAAGACAAGGCGATGACTGCCCTGGAGACATTCGTGTTGAGGGCAGTACAGTTTGGGAAGAGTTCAGCCAGTCAACACGAGACACTCTTGAGTGAGTACACTTTGGAAGAATAGTCAATGTATGGATAAGACATTTTATGGGCAAAATGTGTGATTGTAATATTATTACGTTTCATTGGTTATCAATAACACAGATGTTCTGATAGACTGAAACATGCCTCCCGACAGCACTTTTGACAACCCGTAATGAAAATATTTTCGTTGACTAAACCTGCCACGCTGATAACGATGGCGTGCTTCATTTGCAATGAAACTTGACCATTCTTTTTATATGTCAAGGAAAATATTTTCATTACGGGTTGTCAAAAGTGATGTGTGTAAATTCCGCTCCGTTCTCTCAGAAGATCTGTGATAATACACAAATATAACCATGCGGTTCTTCGTCGAATAACAAAATAATTTTTTTATTGCTTATCCAATGTGATATCAATGTTATGCAGACTAATGTCCCTATTTTCAGCCATGTGGATTTCGAAGGGTCGTTTCAAGGAGGCACTCAAGTCTATTCTCTGTCTGAGAAGGGATCAGATCTGTGTGGTGAACGAGCGAGGAGATGAGATTGTCAAGGTTTGTCTCACTATTTATGGAAGGCTGGTGAATTCTAGTCGCGATGAAGAGTGATAGTTCTATGTGGGCTCGCTAAATCGTTCTTGAAATAATTCGAAACATTTAAAAATTGAAAATTTCCAAAAATTAATGTTTCCGATGGAAGCAAACTATTTATTATTAACACGATGAGAGACAGCGAATTAAAGGAGATTATAGATTGACTTGTAGTGCCTTGATTGAGGTGCAAGTGGAATCTTCCTCATACGACATCACTCCCTTCCCACTACCTGCAGAGTCTCGATTCCTGGTGGCTGATGAACTGCCCATGCAGATGCTATGCAAGGCACTTGTCTGTCTCGTATCCATTCCTGGACAGAAACAGCCTGCACAGGTACGGTAGAGAGGTTACGGTAAACTGAACAAAGCTACAGTAACCGCCTCGGCGACAGTTCAAAGCGCGTATTTTCGAATATAGCTTCAGCCCTTGACCATACCATCAATGATTTATGCTCTTGATGCGGCGCGAATTCCACGGGGTGTTCTCGATGAGTAAGGACGAAAAAAGGTAATTGAGTCCTACATCTTGTCGATCTTAAGAAGAAATTGGCAATTTATCGCATTGACGTGATTCAATTTGCACTGTCTCCATTGATGATAGTTTGGCATTGCAGCAACTAACAGAGGCTCTACTCTCTCGACCCCTTTCCGATCCCTCTGCTGCACCCCATGTTGTCGATGTAGTCAAGGCCATATACAATGCAGAGGTACGGTGTATAAAATGCAAGAATGTCTTGTCATCCGTGGCTCATATTCACAATTGCTTACATCGTTTGTGAATGAGGATTTTGAAAAGAATTCTAATTGGAAGCTAATTGATAACCATTGAGAGTCTATTCCTTATAGTGGTACACGATGGGTCGCAAGCTGTGTGAGTCCCTCCACGTATGGGGACCAATGGCAGAAGACGCCAATCTGCGATTCGCCTACGGTAATATGCTCACGGTAAGTGGAAGGACACTTCTGTTGTTTATGATAGTTATACATAGTTCAATTTGTTGTCATTTTGCTCTCGGGAACTTGTTTGGTTATGTTATGTGAAGATACAGAGGATGGTGCTGATCATGTTCATGATTACAGGCACTGCACGAGAATGAATTGGCGATGGAGGCATTCGAGAGGGTGCTACAGGTATGCATGTTCATTTTTATCAGAGACATTGAAGTGGTAAAGCGCAAATGAAATATTGAGCCACTGTAATGCTGTAGTTTAAACACAAAATGTGTTGGTTTGGAGTAGAGATTTTTTCCAGATAAATCCGCAACACGTCGACGCAAGGATCAATCTATCAGGTTAGAAATTTTTTAAAGCCATTTTAAGCCATAGCTAGATGGCTAGCATACGGTGTAAACCGTACACCTCATAAAACCGCTAGTTCAATAAAAAAAATAATCAGGAAAATCCAGATTTTAGTTGTGTTTCAAGAGTGGAATAGCTTCATTAAACGACAAAAAGAGTAAGTTGTTTATCGACAATAGTCCCTCAAAGCATGACTTGACTACTCGTTCTTAGTAGTGGTTTCTGTGGTGCCAACATGAGTGGTTCCTTCATCGGGGACTGACAGGGAAGTCTTATCTACAGTAGTGTGGATAGTGGGGAATGAGTTGGAGTCTCCCTTCATCCTCTTTGACGCGCCACGTGCATTGGTGCTTCAAGATTACATTATTTTTATTTTTTAAATTTAGAAACCTTTTTCTTTTTTTGCTCTGTTCCTCTTCTCTTTGCTTATTGTTGTCTGTGGCCTTCGCTTCTTCTTCCTGCAACGTTTACAATGCAAATCGGTTTTGTAACGCTAATGGGGGAAACTTTGATTGTTGACGTCAAGTGTCTATTTGAAAATATACTCTACTGAATATCATAAGTACCATTTGCTCATTTGCTATCTGTCGTTGTCTGATGTATAGTGCGATGCGGTGGCGCTCCTTGCGTCTCTTGCTGCAATTTATCATTTCCAAAAACATGATCGACTCTGTAGGTCCTGGTAGCATGGCGATTTTGCGTAACAACATGCTATATTTTGACGAATGTTCTCATTCCAAAGCCCTTACAAATAGATGATGATGAGTAGAATGACGGCGATCAAGCCGAATGCTCCAATGATGGCTAGGATTCCCTGAATTAGTAATTTAACAAATTCCAATAGCTACTGTATGCCTGACCCTGTAGATCTTGCGTAGTGCAAGCCGATTAGCTGAATGTGATAGTGAAGAGATGGTGGAGGAGGAGAGAGCGACCATTCCATAGGAGAGATTGTGATGCAGAATGAAATTATCGACACAATAGCTGTTCAAACGACCGTACTTTCCTTGGCTCATGATAAATGCAGTGCCACTGGTAAGGTGTCACAAATAGTAGTTCTTTCTCGATAATGAACTTGAGACTATAGAATTTTTGTTTGTGGTCGTCGCAATAACGATAGGTTTAATTTTCGGTCGCATAAATGCAATGACACTGGTCATGAATCGCCTGGTGGATTCTATGCTTGAACTCATGAATGTTGCAACACTTTACCTTTCATTCTCACAGCGCTCTTATATAAGTGAACTAATCACTTATTGCAGGACTACAACAGCGAGCGGGAATGAGTGACAAGGCACTGGAGACACTCAGAGACTACGATCTGGAAGGATGCAGTCTCCTGCCGGTGAGTTAATTACTCATTTACCCTTCACACTACGCTATATACACCGTCATTTGGAAATTACACCATTACCACAGCTCACTTCATATTTCAGGATGAGCGTCTTTTGATGCGCCAGGCCGAGTTTCTCTTCGAACGAGGCCAGACTGAACAGTTCATTCGGTAAGTAGGGCGTTTTGAGGACATTTATTGACTTACAAGACATGCATACTAATTGAGATAACATATAAACTGATCTACAGAATCCCTATTTACTATAATCACAGATGTGCCCGAATGCTGCTCACACCGTACTTCTACGAGATCCACCGTAATCCTGATGTGATCGCGAAGAAACGAATGGGAAGGAACAGTACTGGTGAGTATCTCGGAAGTAAAGAGCGGTATGTGAAACCACGTGAATCGTTGTTTCAAGAACACGTTAAATTCATAAACCGTCGTCGCTGTTCGTTGAGAGTCTTCTATCATCGGAAGTTATTGTAGTCACTCACTGACAATGAGCCTATTATGGAAACTATATAGTTTCTTAATTACCACTTTTATGGTTTTAACTGGTCGCATTTCGTATTCTATCATTTGCGCTCATGAATAATTATTTGCAGTTTGGGCTCTATCCACGACCCTTCGCCAGTCCGCCCTTCATGCACTACAAGGCACTCCACTTGAAAAGTTCGTCAAGAGACTGGGTGCAGTCGCATACTCGGAACAGAACAGGTACCGTAACCAAACTTTCATCCCAGGAGACGGAATCCTTTAGAATGGGCGATGAGATGGACGCAACTTGCCTGCACGACTACTGTCTCAAGCTGATTGAGAGTCTGTTGGGCATGAAGAGGTGAGGAGGAGATTCTGGAGAGGTATATGATCTTTTCTTCAAAAAGGGTGGAAATGTTATTTGCTCTCACCATGTTGTTCTTGAAACTGTACATTTTGTATAGCACGGAGTACATTATTACAAAGATAATCACCCTTTCTAACGTGTAATTGTGTTTGGTTCTAATTAGCCACAATCAAATTCGGAGTGCGAAGACACAATGATGGGGGCGGATTCTTACTTGTTCTGCCGACTTCATCATTCCTGTTGCAGATACAGCGACATGCTCACTGTGTGCTGCTACGCATTCCTGCAACCGAAGATTACGAGGAATGAGAAGTGCGTGTTTGAATGATACTCAGGGGGATACTGTAGAAAGAGGTTATTGATTGACTAGGTAAGTTATGTAATGTATCCTGGGACAGCTTTGATATTTCTGGAAAATTGAGACGATCGATGGCATAGATTAGCGATTCGATGAGGATACGTGTACTATGATTGAGTTTTATATTTAGTGAACAACATAATAATTGAATGTTCAGATCTCTGACGTTCCAGTCTCTACTGTATTTCTCCGCTATCAAGGTATGTTTTACTGAAAAGGCGACGCACAACGGGAACGTTAGTGCTACTCACCTATTTTATAAAATAAGGAAGTGAAACATATATGGTACTGATTCTGTAGGCTTATGTAATGAAGCTTTTCAGGCACAAAACTGGGGTCTGGCATTCGAGTACACGAGATGGTTCCATCAATCGACCATGGTGAGTCTCTCGATGCAGTTGTCTGGGAGTATCGATTACGGTAGTATCTATTGACACCGCTCGTTTGTTGGGGGCCTTTTGCCCACAACGAAATATGGAATGAGAGAAGAGAAGAAATGCCAAATTCACTTTGGATGGACTTTACGTTTTCAAGGGATTGCAAGTCTCATTTCGTGCAATCTATTTCTACCCAGAAATGTATCTGCATCTTAATCTCATTTGGATCAGTGGTTCCATCCCATTGTAATAATCACATTCTCTCATGTATAGTGAGTAACACTTTTATCAAATTCGGTCAAGGATTGTACTTGACGAGAATGTTCTTCCTCCTCTTCATGGGGGCCGACTGAAGTACATTCAATCTACTACCACTCTCTTGTCACTCAAACCTGGAAGATCTTGAACTGGAACGTCTTGATGGAGTCATCATAGAGTCTACAGTACTCGAATGCCAATCGATCCTTCTCGAATGGTCCATCCTTGTCATAGTCATGTTTCTGTACAGTGACAGCAATGTAGATGGCCTTCATAGGAGGAATGATTCCCGTTGGAGGAGATGCAGTCACACGGGGAATGGCATTGGACTTGATTGCATATGCAATACGGAAGTTGCATGTGTTCTGAGAATAGACAATACTCTCACATTAAGAAGGGGAAGAACAGCCTCACCTTCAGTCTTATGTAGTACACAAGATGGGCGTAGTCAAAGGGAGCATTGAATACCTACAGTATCCAATCATTCCCTCATTCATTCAATTCACTTACAAGTTTGTCCTTTGGCTCCCATTCCAGATCGTATGCATTGACTGGTGCCCCAGGGCTTGAAGCACTTCCTCCCCCTCCACTCGTGGTATCGTATCCCCCTCCTCCTCCAGTCTTCACTATCTGTCCTCCAGGAGTGGTGGATGGAGTACTCTCATTGGATGGAATCACGAATGGAGATCCCCCTTGCAGCATGGGATTAGTGGAAGGAGCCGGACGATCTGCAATGCATTCTTGTCTCAAGTGTCATTCAATGACTCCTCACTTGGTTGGTCAGACACTTTGTGTTCATTCGAAGGAGTGACAGCAGTGTTGGTCTGAAATGAAGTCTCCTTCTCCCTCAAGATTGTCCTCTCACAGCATCTACAGGTGAAGGAGCCACACTCTTCATCTGGGAGGTCTGAGGCCAGGGAGATCGACTGGTATTCGATTCTCCAGTCTTTGACACTCCAGTCTTCTCATTCTGTCCTCCTTTTCCTCCTCCAGACTTGTCCTGGTTGTTGTTCTCATCAGCAGAAGAGTTGCTTGCCCGAGAACGTGGTTGTTTGGCAGACTTTGATGGTTGATTGGAGGATGAACTGAAAGGGGGTTACTATAGATGGATTCCCTCCATCTCTGCCCTTACTCGCTATTGTCTTCCCTTGGCTTTTCTGGAGGAGGAGAAGGCTTCTTGGTCGTCAACTGTCTCAGTTCTTCCTTACTGTAAGGGGGAAGGGACTTTTATGAGACAGTTAACAGACCAAGAAGCAGTCTCTTCCCCCTCAAGCAATATTCGTTTCAGATTCAATCTAACCGTAAAAACCACTGATCGCACATACGGTTAGATTATTTCCCTCCCATCCGTTCACACAAATTGACTTGCAATTGAACTAGCAAGCTATTCCCTCTCTAGTCTACTTGCCTGAATAGTCGATGGGCACTTCTTCCCTCCTCAGACTCGGCCTTTTCCACGATCTTGTCTGCCAAATCGTACGGATGAAGGAAGAGAAGAAGGTGCAGAATGACCTGTACCCACTCATTCTCTCATTCATTCACATCCCATCGTACCTTGATGAGATAGTAGAGGGGAACCTTATCCTGCAGTCCACTGTCCAATATGGTTGTCATGACGAACACCGCCCTCAATCATCCCCCCATTACAGTATACCTTCCCCTGTGGAGTACTGTACCAGTAGATGTAGATCAATTCCACTTTGGATGGTTTCTCTTCAGGAGCCAGAGTGAATATGAAGAGAGGCACTCCAATCTGAACCCTCCTCATAATCCCTTTTCTCCTCCCGGTTTGCTCACCAACAGCGAATTGCAGAACGTTCGAGCACTCTCGCCGAACGCGAGATACACCACGCAGAAGACGACGATTGTAATTGACACCTTAAATGACCCTGTCAACTACCGTATCCAACACTGTATACCTGTTCCACTGTGAATGAGGTTGCCTCTGCAATCTTGTTCAGATGTCGTCCCCATACTCGATTCTGAATCCATGACCATTATCTCCTGCCTTATCCTCCTCTGACCTTATCGTAGACAATTCCATTGACTTGTTTGACGGCCTCTTGTTCCATTGATTGAGATGGGAGACGGAGGAACCGCCCAGTGTGAAGAGTGAAATGAGAATGAGTTGGGGAATGAGACAAAAAGCCATGATGTCTCTGTCTGTCATTGTGCAAGATGCATTCATTCGCATGGGATGCAATTGAGAGGATGCGTGCTGATGATAAGAGTATGTGAGGGAGAGTTTGAAAGTGAGTACGTGATAGACCTGCCATCCACTCATTCAATTCATTACTCCATTTACCGAACAAGCTTCATATAGACGAAATACATATAATACAAAAACGATCATTTCTTCCCTGCAGTGCGGTATGAATGATTTGTTACAAAGTTTTATCATAGAGTCTTTCTTCAGAGTCATCATCCCAGTCTCATGGAGGAGAACAAGGAAGTGATGTGCAAGCGAATATTCAACGCCATGAACTACGTCTTCTGTCACTCGCAAAACGTCTCCTACCACAGGTGTGACAGGGATTACGGTAGTTGTATAGACGAATCGCTCACTGACTTATTACTGTGTATAGATTTTGTATTACGAACTGATTCTGTTGTGGTTGCAGATACGTCATGCGTACACTGAGCAAGAATCCGGGAAATCATGCACTGCAGACTATTTCTGGTGATTTTTAATGTTTTATTGTTCTTATTTCTAAATGAAAATGTACTTATTCAGGCAACAACTCGCTCATCACGGGTAGCTACAGACATGCACTCGGTGAGTTGCGGTTTCATTACTATATCAAATGCTTTGGTTTGTCGTAGAGTATCAATGGATTTGTGACTCTCGTACTAATTTTAATTTAAACTAGAGTAAAAAGACTCCACTTTAGGTGAGTTCCTTCGCGTGTGGATGGAGAACAAGAGCAATCCACTCATCTGCCTCCTCATTGGTGGGATTAGAGACTTTACTGATTAAAAAAAATTAATATTCAGGCCTGACCTTCACTCACATGGCGTGCAAGAAGGATCTAAGCAGCAGACACATGCTATGCATACGAGTGAGTTACAGTGGGATTCGGATTCCCCTTGGGACACGAAATCATTTGAATTGAGATTACGGTAATCGATTCGTTGCAGGGCTTGGCGTTCCTGCGCAGATACGAGTTAACGAGGAGTGTCAAGCAGGAGGTCGGCGCTCCTGCCAAGATTGTTTTTACGGTATCGATTGATTTAGGTGTACTACAACCTCGGTCGCGCCTTCCATCAGTTGTCCATTACAACACTGGCCATATACTTCTACGAGAAGGTGCGGCTACAGTATTATCCTTATCGATTGACTCCATGATTCAGGCCCTGAAGGAGGCGCCACCTCAAGTGGTCAACGAAGATGGAGAGCCGGAACCAGCTGAAAGGTACGGTAGACGACATTTCCTAGTGTAATTCCTAAATGTCAGGTATGACATGACTCGCTTCGCTGCACACAACCTGGCCCTGATGTACCATACGAGTGGAAACATCCCTCTGGCCTATGAGGTCATGGAGAAGTATTTGGTTATCTGAGGTTACGGTAGCCTAGTCACAATGATTACGGTAGTTTCTTCCTGTAGAGAGTAAGAGAGAGATGTGGGCTACTCCGTTTTCCCGTTATTGTTTGTGTAGTTTTCTTGAGCTATATCTATTCTGACTATTTTCACTTTGACTGAATTGCCTTTCTGTACAAACTCGTTAAGGTTGTCATGAATTGTTGCCCTATGATTGTTGTCCGGTTTTCACGAAATGATAAATGCTGTAATGACTATTTTGCCGATTAGGAGTTGAAGAACAGAGGTTCCTCGCCTCGGATAGTACCTGAAGATCAGGGTTGGGTCTATGAATTTGAGTGGTATAATGTGAAATAGCAAGGAATGTTCGTCCTTGCTGTGCTGCAAGACACGGTAGTAGTGCGGCCACACGAATTCGAGAAGAGCTTTGAACAGGTTGGTGATTCATTTGAATTGTCGTGGAATATTGACTTGGGCCCGGTGAATAGTGGTTTCACTGCCTTTCCAAATATTTTCGTTTATTTTTCTAGACAATTTCTCGATGATTTTTTATGGAAAAATCAGTAATGTGAGTATGCTAGCAAGTTTCGAGGCATGATTGCTGTTGGCAGAATTGGAAAGAAAAATTGACTTATGATGTTTATTAGACATTGGAGCGACGACTGAACTCTCGATTGGCGAACAAAGTTGTGCCCGAACTCGGACTGTGCATCGCATTCTACGATCTACTGGAGGTTGGTAGGATTACGTATCTTCATTTAACAGTACCTATGTCATAACGATACGGTAGAACGACATTGGAATATACTGTACCAAGATTACGGTATTGTTCATTGCTTTCCAGATTGGAGAGTCCGTGCTGATTCCCGGAGACGGTTGTGCGCACACACGAGTGAAGGTAATGAGAGATTGCATTAATGATGTCTCATTTGGAAATTTAGGGGTACGGTGGTTATTGATTTTTCAGTTCCGCTACATCGTCTTCCGCCCGTTTGTGGACGAGATTGTTGAAGCGAAGGTGGTGGCATCTACTAAGGTAAACAATTCGCCACTCGTGACTTATTGTTGTTGACCAATACTTCCCACTTATTTTATTCTTCTTATGTTATTGTTACATCATCTCATAGTAAGAGTAATGCAAGGAATGAGTAGGATTTTGCCTTTATTTCCACTCTTACAAAAGATCTCAATTATCCTGCGAACTGTCATTAGTTATGGAGCTTAATAATGATGAATCGGTATTTAATATTCAGGAAATTTTTCCTTTTTTGGAAAATGATACTATTTGTAAAGCCAGTGTAGACTAAAATTCCCGTCTTGCGTTTCCGTGCAATTGGCACAATTTAATTGGTGACAGACAGGAGCTCCATGGATATTTGAGCTATAATGATGAAGTGGACGGAAGCTGCATGATTCCATGCGTTCTCACTGCGCATGAGCCCATTTCGCCGTTGTGACGCAAATGTCCATGGCGCCCCTTTCTTTCATCCTATTTAATATGTTGTTGTCCTAGCGAAAATGTAATTGCCACAAAATGCAGCAGTTTCGGTATTCTGAAGTATTAATTACGAATACTGTAACCTTTGCAGGAAGGTCTGACATTGTCCGTACAGTTCTTCGAGGACATCTTCATCCCTGCAGACAAGCTGCCCGACCCTCACAAGTTCGATGAGGTTGAACAGGTCAGAGAGATACTAATGACAATAATTGGTTGACTATTGTTTTAAGAGGGACGGCGAAAGTAATAGCACGTAAAATACCGATGTTCCTATTTACTCGCTTCTTGGGAATCCAAATCACGGGTTTTGACATTTATTGCAGAACTTCATTTTGTTATCTGACCCAATATGCAGAGATCGCGGAGAAATTAATAGCATTAACGCTTGTCATTTTTATATGTATGTCCAGAATCGAGGATTGTGAATCAGAGAGAATAACAAGGAAATACCAATCATATTGCAAATGGTCGTATTACAACGCGTATAGTTCAGATCTGGCACTGGGAGTACATAACAGAGGAGGACGAGCCTCCTGCCAAACTGTACATGGATCCGGGCAAAGTGGTACGGTTCAAGGTCATCGAGAATATATTCAAGTGAGTTTTGATTCCCTTCTTCTAAGCAGTCGTCTCTATTGATGAGATGCATTTACCATGAACAATGCAAGCAATGAGTTGTCATTCTTCTATCTCGAACCTTCTTGTGATTGATTGTTTTGGAGGAAGATATTAGCACTTTTTGCCTCTACAACTTCCCTAGTCAGAAGAGATCAATTATGAAGTAATAAAGTCTTGTTACAGCTAAAACAATATATGGCATATATATAATATATATTATATGCACCAAAGGTACTATCATTAGTTTTGTTTTATCGGGACAATGATGTTACAATGGTTTCCATTTCTTAAGGGATGTCAAACCAGATCTGACTATCGAAGAGGCCAAACTTGAGAAGTCGTACCAGATCATAGGTAGGCGTTCAACGTTTGAGATGAATCACTTTATTGAGCATTTGGTCATTTCCATCTCCAATGAAAGAACCCCGAAAATAATATTTATTTTGTTTACATTAAAAATTGACATTTTTAATATAAAAATGGAGTGAAAAATGTTGCAGGTGCAATGAACGACAGTGGATTGGGCTGTTTGGCATGGTGGGAGACTCAAGGGGCAGAGGAAGAAGAAGGAGAAGAGGAGGAAGAGGAAGATGAGGAGGAGGATGGGGGAGAAGAATAGAAGAGATCTTCAATCAACCCCCTTCCTAACTGTACTTCTCATTATTGTTGTACGAATGACTGAGAAATGCATCCATTGTTTTTGTTCTGGAAAAATGTTATTTGTACGAACAATATGAAGATCAGATAGATGAGAGTGAGATATGATCAATGCACTTTCTCAGTCTTTTACCAATCCATTAACTTCCATTCTATCGCATTCTTTTGCTCTTCTAGGAGCTATGGGAGAATATTTATTATGATTCATCCTGAATATCTCTGTCATCTGCTAACTTTTCACGAAATGAGAAGGTGCCCTGGTGAAAAAATTGAGGTTAACTATGCATAGCTAACCTCAATTTTTTGCGCCTGCGAAATAGCGCGCAAAGAGAGAAAAAAAGGCATCCGCGCGCCTAACACTGGTCGACTAGTGTTAGGCGGGCGGATGCCTTTTTTTCTCTCTTTGCGCGCTATTTCGCAGGCGCAAAAAATTGAGGTTAGCTGTGCATAGCTAACCTCAATTTTGAACTCCAGGGGCTCACGTGAGCAAATGAAATGTCCTTGTTTATGAGCATTATTTTTCTCGTCAGTGGAGAAAGTAGTGTGGAGAATGAAAGTTATGTGCTACGAGTAGTTTCTGCTTGTTTTATGACTCGTCTTGGTGTGGTTTTCCCGCTAAATGTTGTTTTTTTAGATTGTTCACTGTGTAGCCAATTTGAGAGTGTCTTACGGGTATGATTAGGTCTTCATTGTTGTTGTTCTTGTTGACATGTTTACATTGCAATTAAAACTTTTATTTAGAAATCTTGGTCGTTTGAGAAATCAAGGTTTTGCAGAAGAGACTGTGAGGTGATGTGTATCGCCAATTGCTCGGCTGAGAGATACGGTAGGCTAGTCTGGCACTGCGCCAATTTTTTTTCGACTACGAAATTTTTCAGAACGATCTCTTCGATAATAGTTTTACCGCGAAATTTTAGAATTCAAAGTGCTGTTTTTGTACGATGATTTTAATTTGCAAATTTTTCAATGCAAAAGCTGAATTAAGCAAGGCCGTTTGAAGGTTCAGTGCCTTTCCAAATGGGCAAGAAGCAATGCGCACTTCTTTCGCCTACGTGGCTAATTTATCACCCCCTGTGTTCCTTGTATAATCTCATCTGCGAAGTTGGTTTTCGTTTCCTTCTCTTCTCTCCTATGATGATCTGGCGCGATGAGTAATGTCCTCGATTGTCGGAAGCACATTCATGCTATTCCTCCCTCATATTGATCGATCTCTTTCTCCTCCTTGAACGTCTTTCGAGGCAGCCGCCGCCAGCCGTTTTTCTCCATCCGAAGAGGGGATCACTTCTGATCGATCATGACACTGGGGAAGGCCGCGCAGGAAAGACACCTTTTCGCTCTCCTTCTCCCTCTATTCTCACCTCTTTTGTTTGCCCTCGCATGGCCTCCAGGGAATGCGTCCGTTCTGGTAGAAGACGTCTCAAATGTCGGCCCTCCTTGTGTTGTTTTTATTCCATTCTTCTCCATGTTCTCCTCTTTCGCACGTTATTTATCCATGGCAGCTATATGCCGGATATCGGATTCTTGTCCGGGCATATCTGCCATGTTTATACCGCTTGCAAGTTGTCTAGCTCGTTTTGCAGCGACCGCATTCGCTGGCCTATTTTCGTCCGCGCGATGTTCGTTTGTATCCATTACTCACGAGTATAGTTTGTTGTGGGGGTTAATTTGGGGGAATTATTTCTGTTTTTTTCAGAAGATTTGGACGACCGGATCAGATAGGATCGACGTAGCTGCCCACTATGGAGCTCGCGTCTGGTCGTAAGGACAGGAAATCGGATGTCAGTTTCATTTATTATGAGCGGTGTAATAGTTGTTTTTACAACCGCACTCTCATCAACCTATTCAACACTTTACACCTCAAATCATAGTTCAAATACCACCCCGAAAATCGCGTACCCAACCCCGCTTTGACACCACAAATCGGCTGTACCCAACCCCGCGCCGGGTGACCGTAACAGCAATTTAATGTACCCAACCCCGCATTCACCCTGAAAAATGTTTGTACCCAACCCCGCTCCGACCCTCCCCGCATGACTTTGAACTATGCCTCAAATATCACTTTCTGTTTTTTAATTGTAGAGAGTACACAAACAATCATTGAGGTGTTTTTGTCTACACCTTCAATTTGAAGGCTTCAAAAGATATTTCTACTTTCAAATTGCTCCTCTCGACTCTTCCTCTTGTTTTTGCGACGCTTTTTTTCTAAAGCGGAAACCTCCTTCATTTGACCTAACGTCTACAACACTATTCCCCCATTCACCATTCCATTGTTTCGTCCTGGAGTACAATCGCCCATTGAAAGGCCTTTGATCGGGGGTTTAAATAACAATATTCCACTCTTAAATGGCTCCCTTGTCTACCCTTCTTCTTCATCATCTCGTCTCTTGGGCTATGCGCAGTAGTACATTGTTTTGGTGCCCCAACGTCAGGCGTGGGTGTGGGACAAAATCAGTGAGCTATTTTTTGCCCGGATTGGCCCCCTCTGTTGCAGCATTGTTTTTGGATTCTCCATGTGAGAATATTCGGGAGTCGTGTTGCGAAATTGATCATCTGAATGATGATTGGCTTCATTTTGATCACACACGAACACACGCCTTTGAACGCAATTGTTTTTGGTGTCACTTCCCCTGGGCGGGGGTTTAGAAGGTGGCAACATATTTTGTTCTTCTTCTTCTACAATTGGTTACTTTCCTTGTTGTGGGCACTGCCATAGTTCCTGGTTTGATTCTTGCAACTACTCACCAGGGGAGGTAGAGGTAGTTTCTACTTCTTTTGAATGTCTTCCGGTTTGCTTTGAGAAGATTTATAGGTCATTACTCCTTGGTTTATATGATATGGTACAAAAAAGAAAGTATTTTCCTGGGGCTAATTCATGGGACATGGGTCTGTAAAGTTGACGCTATGATGAATGAATATTATTGCAGATGACATCATTCGACATGAGCAACGTCCCCAAAGAGGACAAAGAATTCAGTGAGGTGAGACTGACTTTTTATTAGTTTTTTTCTTTATATATACACTGCAACTGTAATGTGTGCGGCTTTTGCTTGTCCTGCTTCACGTCGCAGTAAAATGTGACCACCGATATCGGGGTCTTTTTTGTCTACATAGTAAAGTTTTGAGAACAAGGCATATTTCTTTCACACCTTGGGGTTCCCATGATCAGCAGCCCACTTCTCTGACTTTTTGTGTCTATTCTCCCCGATAGAAGCACGTTAGCGTTTAGTTAAATGTGTGTGTTGAGGAATAAACTTTATAAAATAGTCTCGTGACTCGTCTTTCCATCCTTGGCATCACGTAATGAATGCTTAGTCGATGGATGAATCATCCTCTATTTCACCACAGTTTCTCTTCCCCAATTCCTTGTTTTCCTCCCAAAGCTTCATGTATGATGGGGTGGGGGTGGAAATCGTTTCACATGCAGAATAATACATACATTCTCAGGGAATAATGACCATGGCAATATCATATCGTCCTATTCACGTTGTTTAGCGATGGTCGCAAGCATACGTGGGCACCCTCGTAAAAATTTACGAAGTCACTCTGCAAAAAAGTCAAATAGAGTGTGGAGTCTCTCTGCAAAAAAAATTTTTCTATTGGAGGCACTCTGCAAAAAAATTTTTCTATGGGAGTCACTCTGCAAAAATAATTTTTTTACGAAGTCCGCCCACGTATGGTCGCAAGAAATGAGCATGTAAAAATGTTGGCAGAAGTATGAATCATACAAGGAAGATTTCGGTACACAATGATTATGAATATTCGGCGCCAATAGCTTACAATTGTGTGATAAAGTAACTACTTATAGCCAACAGTGATTGAAATAAGACGGGCATATTTGGCAAACGTTGTGTTTGATGGCTCTAATAAGTAAAATGATGTGATGAGTTCTCCTCTAACAAACTCATCACATCATATGATTCCATGGTGAATGCACATTGCAGACGGTCACTCGAGCAGATGATGGGAGTGCGAGTGAGGGAACGGGATTCACTAAAGTCAAACTGCGAGGTGTTCCCAAGTATGGTCTCTTCCTCGAATCCAAGACCCACAATCGATGTTCATACCACGAACATTAAGAATCATCTTCAGTGACAGTTTTCATCTAATAGCGTCCTTGTCATGATCGTGCCCCATGTATGATCCCCCATTGAGTTACCGTATCTTTCAGGTTCCTCGTGGACGCGTTCCAGCGCATTGAACTTGAGGTGCACATAGAGGGACTGTTCAGGAAGGAGGGCAACCAGAAAAGACTCGCGAATTGCACTGTGAGTGAGGGTGGTTGAGTAATGACATCGGACGGAATAGTGTTAGATTACCATACCTAATTATGGGTGAAAGAGAAGAGCGCATGCATATTAGCGCCGTAATAGTGAAATGTACTCTTGCGCTATGATTGTTCCTCTTCATCCCGAGTATTTGCCTTGCAGGCCGTCTTCAAGGGGCACGATGTAATGAGCCCTGATTGGTCCGTGCACGATGTCTGCAGTGCAGTCAAGAGGTACTGTAGTAATCTGTCTTGGTGGTTACGGTATCTTAGTGAATCTCGTCAGGTATGGGAAGCAAAATCACTGTTCTCCGGAAACGATAGGTTTACTGAATCAGTTGATGGATCAAGGAAAGTATCTATCAGCATTGTTCTCTGAAAGTGTATTATTTTTGTGCTGAAACAGTACATATTCATGTTGTTGTTGTGTAATTTTTGTGGTGGAATGAACACCACATCATTTCAATCCTTTGTTCTATTATTTTCTCATTGAAACATGACGTTGCCTGGATATTAAGTGATTGTCTCTCCAGGTTCTTTCGTGAGATGAAGCAGCCTCTGTTCGCCTCCAACATTCTTCAAGAACTACTCGCACTGACTGAGCGACGACCGAATGGCAAGGTGAGGAGCTCAAACCCGGAGTGGTTAGGTTTCAAAAATTTCCATTCGGAATGAAGTTTTTTTGCGCTTTTGAGAATATTGATTTCGCAGTGGTAACTATCGTTCAAATTATTCTCCAAACGGCGTTTTTCGGTGTTTATATCTACATATGAGAAGAGAACCCCTTTATCTTGTGGACTCCTTACTCATGTCTTATGAGAAATGACAGTTATGTTCTCAGACATCTTCTATGTGCATTCACGTTGGAAACTAGAGATAAATCATGTTACTGGCAGTTACTTACGGCTATAATGCGAATGTTAGTTGCGGTTCTGTACAGTGGAAACTCCGCGAAAGACTGTGAGAGCTAAATCAGTTATTAACGGTTGATGTACGACATATACCGTATATTTCGGTATTAATACAGTATTGACTCGGCGTCAACGAGAGAGCGGTCATGAATTGTAACTTAACAGGTTCTCCGCTCGGAACTAGCGGGTCTATTCGAGCCGAAGCGTGTCTCGGACACTGGAGAGACGTTGCATCGGATGAGTGAAGAGAGAGTGGGCACTCTGGGATTCCTCGTGAGGAAACTCAAATTGGTGAGTACGGTAGAATACCGTAATACTGAACGGAATCGGCTTGATCGCATTTGCGATTGCTTTGTTGTAGCTGTGCACAGTGGTTATGCGGAACATAATTTTTCCATACCGTAATCTGAAGTGTTCATTGGGTCAAGTTGATGATTGCAGATTTCGGATCATTCTGAGCGCAATCAGATGTCTGTGCACAATCTGGCCACGGTGTTCGCACCATCACTTCTGAGGGAGAATGCACATCAGAGAACGCCATTCCCGCCCCATGGAAGGAAGGTACTGTAGAAGGATTGGGAGGGTAGTTTGACATACAATCTGAGAAGTATGGTACCTAGAGACTGGGGAAGGTATCATTAGACTTAGAATGCCAATCACTTGGTGCTTTGTCCACTAAGCACTATCATATGTTGTTGTCGTACTGTAGTCAACGAACTGTCGTTTCAGGGTTTCGACAAAGAGCACCGTTTCACTGAAAGAGCAGAGCACGATGCCTCACTGCTACGCAAGTTTTCCGACAACCAATTGCGCATCGCCGCTGTCGAACTGCTCATAACACATGCTGGATGGATCGGTAGGTGGTGTACCGTAATTTAATGTATAGACTATAATATGGTATGATTGCTGTAACTGTTAATAACCATGGACGCTACCAGTCACGGATGAAGCTCTAGAATTAGGAAAGGCGTTTTTATTCCTTCTCTGTCACCGTGGAGTACCATCTAGTGCACGTTCGATGTGTTTTGAACTGTATCGATGTTGTTTGACTAGTATTCTTATAGGCCTCTCTCCAAATTCTCTCTACATCTCCAGCAAGAAGGGGTCCTCATCGTGGGGCAGGTCTTCTTCCGCCCGTCCCGCGCAACGTACCACCGTCTTCGACGCATTCGCCATGCCTGCACTCGCCCATGCTGGTACGGTAGTCATCAGGGGACTGCTCTCTCAAGACTACGGTACACACAGAGTAATGGTTGATAGTTTCAGACATGTTGTCTCACATTGGGAAGGATGATGAAGTGAACAAGGAGGATCGGGTAAGCTTTGGTTTTATTTATTCTCTACCAATTTCGTTGTCATGATCTCGCGTTCTTCTGTTGGATCTCATTTTGATTACATTCTAATGTTGATGACGATAGCTGTGTTTGCAAGAGACATTTGTTTATAATTGTGTTTTGTCGTGTTGAAAGGGAATAAGCAGGTACCAATGCAACCTCTAGTCGACAGAAGGGCGTCAGTCAAAGGGGAGAGGAGGGGAAGGATGGAGAAGTGGACTAAGGTAGGCTACAATAGTTACTTTATGTAGAATACCCCTTGATTCGAAGCAGAATTGCATATAAATATTGCAAGAATACAGTGATTAATGATTAATGCAAAATCAGGAATAGCTTTTAAATAACACAGATCTTCTGAAAAAGTGGAACGGACAGAGGCGCCCGACAGCACTTTTTTCAACCCGAAAGTAAAATATTTTCCTTAACTATATCGACTACGCTGATTACGATGGCGTGCCTCATTTTGCATGGCAATGCTTCGTTGATTTTTTATGCCCTCAGGGTATTTTTGCGCATATCTCATCTATGACCGATTTTCCCCGTGATTTGCTGTTCTGATGTGCTGCAGGTAGTATTATTCATGTAAACGGAACTGATATAGCTGGTACACATGGCGATTTTTGGTCGTGTTATGCGCTAAATTGCGGAAAAATTCTTATATAGAAATCCTAAAGCATATTTGAACAAACTGTGAAAAGCATGAATACGTGCTGTGTTTGAATGAGGTTTGATGTAGACTAGTAAAAATTTAATTTTAAAAAAGTTTTTGACTCATTTGAGAGAGGATACACTGAAATATCAATAAAAACATGAAATTGAAGAAAATTTCAGATATGTTTTAATGCGTCCTGAAAAACTTGGACATATCAGTTCAGTTTACATGAATAATACTGGAGGTCCTACGACATCATTTTCAGGCATGATTCCGTATGCAAATTTTTAGGTAAATGGCTATTTCTAACTTTCAAATGGCCGCCCTAGAAAATTTTCCCATTTCCGGATGAAAAATGACTTTTTTTTAGGTCC
>JACMIF010000557.1:0-15438 GCA_014805445.1 Diplogasteroides magnus | reverse complement strand
GGACCTAAAAAAAAGTCATTTTTCATCCGGAAATGGGAAAATTTTCTAGGGCGGCCATTTGAAAGTTAGAAATAGCCATTTACCTAAAAATTTGCATACAGAATCATGCCTAAAAATGATGTCGTAGGACCTCCAGCATTACCTGCAGCACCTCAGAACAGCAAATCACAGTGAAAATCGCTCAGAGATGAGAAATACGCAAAAATGCCCCTAGGGCATATAAAATCAACGAAGCATTTTCATGCAAAATGATGTACGCCTTCGAAATCAGCGTAGCCGATATAGTTAGGGAAAATATTTTCGTTTCGGGTTGAAAAAAGTGCTGTCGGGAGGATTGTTTCAGTCTTTTAGAAGATCTGTGATAAATGACAAACATGCATACCATTCAGGTGCCGACCGGTCGCCGCAGCAGTTCCACGATGAAAGGATTCGTGACAGGAGTGACTGAAGTGTTCTCAAAGTGAGTACTTTAATCGATCAAACGAGTATTGATTGATTACTGTATTTATTCTTTCCCAGGGTCGGTGGAGCTGTCAGGAGACGCAGCAGCGCCGAGAGGAAGACACCGATGAGCAGGTTCTGTAAATTAATGATTCCATGCTGTATGGATGAGTTATTGATTGATTACGGTAGTTTGTTCAGTCGTCGTTCGTCACCAACGAACATGAGGAAGAATGTGTTGGAGGTGAGGATAGAGATGTTACTGGAGTATATTGAGAAGGTTATGGATAAACCTGACAATATTTATCATTTTAAAGCAAATGTATTTCGATGTGTATTCACTAAGGAAAACTAATCTCATACTATTAGCGGAAACAAATTTCTGTAATGAATACGATATGAAACGCGTTTGTTGCAGGTTATGATCAAACAAAATTTATTGGCACATTACGCGAAGATTTAGCCTTTCTGAACATTATAAAGCAGCGACTCATCTATCTAGTGGAATAGTGTCTAATTACATACATTGACTACTCAATTGTGACTCTTGTGTCTTCAGGTAATGGAGGAGTCCACCGTCCGTGCCTCTACCCTCCCTCATGGCTCAAGCGAGGAACGAGGAGGTGAGACTGCATCTTGATTACAGATACAGTAACCTGATTGCGGATACGGTAATTTTCGAATTCTTAGTCTGATTTTCATGGTTTTTGTTTCTCACTGATAGCTGCCAATTGAGCTGTTGCAGGAGGTAAGCACCGTAAGTACACGGAACGACCATTGGCATCGAAAGCGCCCACCGCCCAACACATTCAACCATCCACGAGAGAACGAAGGGTGGAGAGGGGTGTGTTGCACAAATGAACCCTTTTTGTTATGTGCACCAGCTATATCAGCGTTTCACTCTAACAAGTCTTTTACGCACAATTTCTAATAACTCCCCCTTTTGGTGTGGATACGGTACCATTCGCAACCTGATGTTCAGGTCCATCTGCTCGGTCGAATACAGGACAGGAGAAGAGTTCAGGTGGTCCGAGTAGGATGGCGTCATCAAACAGTCTGGCCCCGCCCACTGTGTCGTATGCAGCATCGATGAAGGGAAGACGATCACCGAGAATGGGAAGGTCACCCAGGACGAGCAATGCATCGAATAGTTCACGTGAGTAGAAGGAGGGATACTGTAGGATGATGTACCTCTGTGCATACTATACAGTCTCACGACGTGATTAGAATCAATTTTTGAACGATGAATGAAGCTCTAGGTTGAATAGTTCTTGTGACTGAAAGGGGATACTGTAGCCCCTGTCTGGTTCACATTTCAATGTCAGTTAACTACCAGCTACAATGAACTCAGTAATTTTTTTGTTTTCTTACTGAATGTTACCTTTTCTCACTTGTATTAGCAAAGAAACGTTAGATCACTAATTGTACGACACTTGAAACCCATTCCATCCAAGTTTCTCTTCAGGTCCTCCGGTGCGCTCTCCCCGTCGTCAGATGTCGAACACTCAGCTGACGTTGCCTCCAAATGAATGTAACACCGAGTCATCTCGTTCCTCTCTGAGTACTCCTTCAGTGGGATCGTCGATATCTCCCTCTGTCTTCAACACCAATCCACTGCCACGAAGGGTGCGTATGGGACGGGTTCTCATATTAGCGCACAACTTCATATAGGTTCACTCAAATCACTTTCACATTACTGTGCGACCCATAATCAACAGCTTTCAGTTATTGTGACAGTGGAAAAACGTTCATAGTCTTTTCAAATGGCTCTCAAAGAAGAGGGCCTTTTTCTCATGTAGTCATACGGAGGGATTCATAGCAACAGCTAGTGAAACCAAGATTTACTGCGAATTTTCCTGAGAGTCAGACAATTAGCCAATGAACGTTTTTCTATTGCAATGGTAATCCAAAGTTGCTGATTTTGGGTGGCTCAGCAATGTGAAAGTGATTTCAGTGAGCCTAGCTGGAGTTCCTTATCATCATTATGCTTAAATTAGCGATAGTTATCAGACACTCATCGCATATAAGTTTAAGTGGGCTTTGTTCGATTCCGATTCGTTCTCACGTAGCTTGTTCATTGGGCCGTTAACATTAGATTCAAGCAAAATAGTTGGGACAAACCTGGCGGATGTAAGATTCAAGGAATCATTTCAGCGCATGCAGGATGAGCCAGTGTCGATACTGGGGGCGGAGTACCTCTATCAGGAACACAAATTCCCAGTGGAGAGGAGAAGGAGACACACGACACCTGTCAGAGTGGCTGCAGCATTGAGGTGAGGAAATGAGAGAAGACAGGGATATTTGCACCATAATGATGGAATGGACATTTACATCTTGAGAATGCTCAAAATGACGGCGCATCTGTCCATTTGATCATTACGACTTACTGTCAATGGCGTCCTTGTCTTTCACTCGAGGAAAGGGTTTTGCGGCTGAATGATAAGGGTTGTCATGGATTGCACCATAAACGTTTACAAATATGAACACTTGCGCCGTGCGAATGACGACCCACATTGTGCGCCTGTCCATTTCGCCATTATGACTCAAATCAAATCATGATCAAATGTCAGTGATCTATCGGATGAAATAGGGAATGGTGTGGCAAGGATCTGGCGCGCTTGATATGATTTTTGAAGTATAATTATATTGGTCTGCAATCAACTAGTCTGATTACCAATTCATTACTGTTAGCGTGTGTATAGCAGTGAGCCTTTATTATTAGAGCATCTTGATTGGTTTGCCATTCAATCTAATGTCTCATGTCTTTTGTTGTAGACGCAATCAACCTAACACTGTGCACTCTGGACTACGTGCTGTGAGAAGATCAACATTGACAAGTGGAAGGAAGGAAGATGATAAGGAGAACCAAAGGTCGACAGGTTAGAGAGAGGGATGCATCGCACAAGGTGCGGGTTGCGAGAAGTTTCCAAAGGACAAGCCTATTGTCACGAGATATCCATAGGGGGTTGAAAAATATTCTTTTGTAATATTTTCAAGATCAGCTAGTGCAAGTAGCAAAATTCTCTAATTGGTACATCATTGCACAGTCTACTTTTTGCCACTGATTCATTTGCAGCTAGCAGCTTTTTACGATAAACAAAGTAATTCTTTTGTTTTTGATTGGGAAGTATTCGATGTGCAAAATTTTACCATGAATCTTACCCATGTATGTACATCGTGCATCAGACTGCTTTTGGAAGGGGTCTAGGGAGGGATCGAATAGACCAGGCATTTCATTATGACACGATTTCCATAAATGATTGTTCGCTTTTATGATTAGTTAATGGCGGGTTTTCGAATTTGGTCACAGTATTCAATGAATTCGTTGTGGATGTCCTAGTTTATTATCATGGCTATGTTGAGTCTTTGAGGCAAGCGCTTCACGAGCTACTCACGTGGAGAGAGCAGCGATGATGAGGCAGAAGATGAGGACGAGGTATACTGTAGTTGAATAGTTACTGTGGACATACGGTAGCCTTGATATTTAATATTTATGAAGTAAGTCTACCTGTAGATTCTTGTTCTGTGGATGATATTGGTGTCGCACCGATTTACAAGCTACCGTAATCGTGATTCTCGTTTCAGGATACCCTCAACGCATGCGAGACTGACTGTCAACCCGGAATGGCCATAGTCTACCCGACATCAAGCGTCATACTCAGCGAGGCTTTACTGGAACAGGTATGCCTTGAACAACGGTTCTGACGGGATTGAGCCATTGGAATATCAAACGGTGAAACTTACTCGTCGCGGGTTTCAGAAGGGAATGGAGGCTCGTCAAAGGCGCGCGAAGCGACAGAGGAGGAAGGGAAGTCTGGAGGGAAAGGACATGGTTGATGCACCTGGAAAAGGTGAGCATATGTGGAAAACCGTCGATCAACGCAATATTGACTCTGCATTTCTAACAGACATTTGTATTAGTTGTGCAACCTAGACCGTGCGGGTTGCGTGAGTCGACTACTATGAATATTTGGTTCAAACGCACAGAAAGTGTCAATGTTATCAGATAGACAGACAGTGGTCAGAAACTCTGTCTCAGAGTGAGCCATTCCCTGAGCGTACGCTCTGATAAATATTGTATTATATTGTATTGGTAAGAGAGCGCAGTTTTATAATGATAGATAGGAGAGAATTGTGATTGGTAGCCTACAATGTCTATAATTGTTGTTGTGTACAGGAGCAGTGTTGACCTTCGACTCGCCACCGCCTCCCTTGCCTGTCTCCTCACCACCACAACTATCGGTTAGCTTTTTTAAAAAAAAATTTATATTACATATAAAAGAAATATTTAAAAACACAAAATTTTCCTCAAGCATCTCTCGTTTTAGACGCAATTTGTTCCTAAATTTGTGTACGGGACCTTTGTAGATGAATATAACAGGGTAAAATGGTGACATTGTTTGATTCCATTCAGTTGACTGAACAAGCTCTGGAGGGTCCATTGGATGTTAGAAGAAAGAGATCGATGAAGGGAGGAGAGAGGGATGAAGTGGAAGTGGAAATTGCTGAGGAAGAGGATCCCAGGAGGAAATCACCTCTATTCAGGGTAAGTGCGGATACTGTAAGGGGAAGTTTGATGCAAAGGAATCGAGTAGAGTTTTGAGGAATTTAATCGAATGGAAATAACTAGTGAATTCTGTGCCACAACTCGTGCTGTTATCTTGATTTTACGAAAACGATAAGACTCAAGCAAGTATCGTACATATTATCATCATCTTCTGTGCTGCTGCTGCACAATCGAAAATATTGTTTCGACGGAACGGTGTTTGCTTTCAATAACAAGAATGATTAATTGTGTTTCCTCCTTCAGATGCCCGCCCTTCCCTCATCCTCATCCACCGTCACTTCTCGTCCTCAGTCACATATTGTGTCCTCCTCCACGGTGCCGTCTAATGGTACGGTAGTATATTACGGTGTTCCGCGGGTCAGGTTGCTAACTTAAATTAGTGGTACGGTACTTTCTTCTTACGCTGGCGGATTCGTCTAACATGAATAATGTGGTTGCAGTTTTGTTATTGATATACGATTTCCCTTGGTTACTATAGTCAGAACATATTATTGGTGCGGTTATGGTATTGATTAATTTTCAGCACCACTAACTGCCCCTTGTTCCTCTATGCACTCTCCTCTGCACCCGACACGATCGGATCCCATCGCAGGTTGGTGTGGGATATGATAGTGACGGGTGCACTTTTCCTTATTGTGGTTTTGAGTGAGTTGTGATTTACTAATCAATTTTAGGATACGGTAATGCAGGCTCTCCACTCGGTCGCAAGGGCATCTCTGCCAGTGCACTCGACAGTCCTGCATTCAGTGAGTCTTATTGTCCATATTTGACATTTCGAAGTCATTGGAATGACCAGTCGGCATTGTGTTTCAACGTGAGGTTATTATAAATTTATGTTTCTCCTATGTAATTACACTATAGCATCTAATGTAAGATTGATTTACACAACCGTAACAGTTCATCAGTAATGTTCAAGTGTGATGCTCAATAACATCCGCTTTCCACTCTATCCAAATCACATCTATATTCTAATAACATAATTGTGTATTGGGTACTGTTGATTGGTTCTCAACCTGTTGTTTTCCTTTCCAGAGACACCCTCCCTCCCAATGGGCGGTCGTCGACAGAAGAGTGTGGGAGAACACGAGTTCACTTTCTCTGCCAAGAATAAGGCTGCCATTCTGGAAGCCACCGATGCCGAGGTTACTATACATTATCGATTGATTTGTAGTTCATCAGACTATTTTATTGATTGGTTGATGGATTGAAGATTACGATATCTTATAAAGTGCTTTGCAGCAGCTTATGCAAACACAACCGTGCGTAGGCCTTCGTCCTAGTGTGGCGATGCTCAGGAGAAGCAACAAGGTGCGGTGGATTACTGTAGTTATTGACATTATTCCTTGTTCAGGGGGTGGTAGCTGCTCGTGTGAACCTCTTCGCTTCCCTACAGTCGAACGCGGACTCGTCCATCTCGTCAAACAGAGTACGGTAGCAATTGTCTTACTGTTGCTTGTGCAAATTGGAAATACGATAGAATGATATCTCTCGTTTTTGACAGCAAACTAATGTTGTCCAAATGAGAAAGAATGGTTGCTAATTTTATTATTTTTTTTTTGGGGGGGGGGGTGAATGATGATAATATCAGAGTGAGCAAGAGGATTGCTTTTGCTCTGTATATATTTTCTCAAATCGCCATATTTTGGTACACACACTTTGGAATTTTTTTACGTCAACTCATAGTAAAATAAGGTTGAATCGCGTTTCCAATGTTTTTTTTTGCGAAACATTGTGGTTTGAGAAAACATTGGTATTATAACAGTCTGTGCAACCGCAGTTATGCGGTAATTACGAACTGCTAACTGAAAATATGAACAAGTAAATTGATTGGGTGCCGATCTCAATGATTTTGCTTTCAGAGCAGCATTGGTTCATCTCGTGGCTCCCTCAGTGGAACGGAATTGACGAGCAGTGCAGAGAAGCCCGCAGGACCTCCCGTCTCACATGGTATTCAACACTCTCGAAGGGCCATGGCCAATGATCCCAGGTTCTGAGTCCTCGACCTCGCTTCATTTTCTCACTTTGCTTTTCTAGACTAGGTGTTGTGTGCAGTGTGTGTACGTGTGTGTTTTGCTTTCGTTGGTCTCATGACCCCCTGTTTCTTAGCCACTCATAACTCAGTTTTACACAGTAGTTGACTACTATGTTTGATGCGGAGATATACAGTTTGAGATCATAATCATTTGAACGAAATTACTGCTCAAGATAATTAGTAGATGAAAATTTATGTGCAACATCGAACGATTTTCTTTTATTTCTCTTCTGGCTTTACATCTCGAATGATCATGACCTGCTTTCGTTTTCCCATCGTTTTTTCACAAGAAATCTCGGACAGTAATCTGTATTATCTAGTTTCTTTTCTTCAGTTCTTGGTAGTTATTCATATGTAAGTGTTTGATGCCGTATGCGATATACGGTAGGCTTATATTCCTGCCTAATGATAGTAGTAGCATCGTTGTATTTATATGTGTAGCAAGCAAAAGTTGATTAGTGTATGTGTGATTTTCTCAGTACGAGGGCGCACGTCATTCCTACTCGCAGATAACGTGCCTTTCTTTCCACTCGTTTGTTTTTTTTAGCGTTTAAGGTCCAAGCAACAATAATCGGTGCTAATTTCTGACATATTTCGTCTCTTCCGCTTTCTTTGATTTGGACATGAACATAATCAATCAATCGACCAATCAATCAATACGTTTGGTGTCTTTGTATCAAGCGATGACTACAGTTATTCGTGTAAATAGAAGTGTAGCTCACACCACAATTGTTTCATTTCATTCCAATAGCATGAGCTATGTGTGAATAAAGCAAGGAAGCTGAATACTGTATACATCAACCTAGAAGTGTACTGAAAACAAATACAAACATTGAACAAACGTACGACATGACAAACAAGCTTATAGTACAAACGGGATAAGGGCCTTACGGTTGTTCGGGTAGTCCTTGAATTTTGCCAGATACCACCTGAAAAGAGATCAAACTACAAACTGCAGAAACGATCGTACTGGTGGTGGTGAAGTGCTCGGGGTCCGATGTTGGAGACCGTGTAGACAGCGAATGCGACTGCGGGGAGGGATCTTAACTCATAGTTTGGATGAAACTACAAAGATCAAGGTTCAAGCTACAAACCTGGCCACGAGCGCGTATCCCAGCCACTCAACACACTCGCCCAAGAAGTTGGCACCCGAGACGTATTCGAACATACCTCCTGCAAAGAGCATGTATATCATACAGTATATGACTTGAGGGGCAGAATATAAGAGTAGTGGCCATCTAACCACTACGCCACGGACTCACCCTTGGGGATCTTGTATCCAGTCTCGCCTGGCTTCCTCAGATTACGGAGGATGTGGTCCGAGTGCAAATTTATCGCTGCCCCAGCGATGAAGAGGAAGAGGCCTGAAGTTCAAACATGGTTGGAATATGTGTCAGTTTAGTCAGAATATAAACGTACCGACTACCGTAACCAGACTGGTGAAGTGGCCGGGTGCGTAGTCGTAATACCACGCGTGGTGGAAGCCCTGAGCATTACAGTATGCATTGAAATCTCGAGTCAAGTACAGTATTCCCACGAAGAATCGTGTCGGGATGCCCACCTGGATATATCCATTCCATGTAGTAAAGAGGATAGCAGTGGCCACGATGATGATAGGAGAGGGCTTGGGATTGCTCAGTTGGAATGGATAGATGAACGTTCTCAAACGAAGAATCATTATTCACAACTAATGTTCAAAAAAAACTTTTTCGCTGAAACTCAAAAACAAATATCTCCTCAAGATGCCGAATCTCACCTGTTCACATAGTGCACCATGAAGAGAAAGATGACGAAGGCTCCTCCAGTCGATTGTGCCTGAAACAGGCACGGATACGGTATAATTAAATCAATATCGTCACTTAGGATTACGGTAGAATGCTCATCACAAACCTGCATGAGTCCCAAGACGGCGAGAGCGAACGATGGGAACTCCTGAATCATCCATCCAGGACGCGCACTGATCGACAACTGCAATTGAGAGGATTACTGTAGTATGACGCAATGATTTCGCCCTAAGACCACCGCACAAATAGACTACACCAGTGAAGCGGGTACTGTAGCTAGACCATAGGTATAAAGTGACTGTAGCACTGCCAGATACTGGACCTATGATACTGTTACAGTATCTGTCGAGTTATCATGAGAAGTTACCGTAGTCGTGTTATTGATCTCAAAATCGAACCATTCCATCGGTTGCGTATCTCCCGTACATGGCTTGAATGCCAGATAGAAGGAAGGACGCAGTGACTGGACCCATGATCAACATGAGCCATGAGAGCACAGAGATCGAGGTTTCCGAAGTGAGATCCACCATCTCTCAGAGGAGAGGGTATTTCACTAAACCCGGCGTGATTATGTTTCACGGAATACATGTAAGGAACAGCTTTCGAAAGATAGATTTTCGTTTGACGGAGACAACAAATAGAGAAGAGAGACAAACGTAAGTGATCAATCAACTGTTCGGTTGTTGCAGATAAGAATCGCAACAACCAGTTTAAAAATTGACTTCGTGTCCAGTTGTTTCACAATTATTTTAAAAGGAGGCGTTCACTCGTTTTCCTGATTTCATTGTTGCCGTTTTACCCGAAAATACAAGCTCTGATCACTACAGAGGTTCAAGGTCACTTGCAATCAGACAAATTAATTTGTGATAAATTTATCGATCAACAACGTTCAAACAACCTGAAATATAGATGAGAGGGACACTAAACAACAAACATTCAAAGGAAAAGAACAATTTGTGCTCCCTGTCGAGTCTGTTATCAGAGGGGAGATTGGTGAGTGCTAATGGTTCATTGTACGGCGAGGGTGCCTATAGCGAGTGCAAATTGACAAATGGCAGAAAGGCGCGCAGCGTTGACAATATACCCGCAATTTCAGTGTCAGCAGCAAGGGGAAACAATGAATGAGAGTGAGTGAGAACAGTTTCTGTAGCATAAAATTACGAATTAAGGGAACCCTAATACAACCTTTTGATCGGCAATACTAATACAAAAAGGCAGCTTGCAGGAATAGCGGGAGAAATAACTAAAATCCGTAATCGAGCGATCAAACATATCTTTGAGCGTGAAAACATGAAATGAGTAAAAAGATTACCGAGTAGCGACCTTGTGAACTGAGAAGACAAGCCTGAATCAGGGAACCACATCAAATTCATATTTGAGCGGGAAGTGTCTTCAAGTCTGTGAGAAGTCTTTGAAGGGAAGAGTGTTCGCCTTGTATTCTGCCACAGGAGAAGGAGGTCGGAAGGCACGTTTCATTGCGGGATCCGAAATCCAATCCGGTTTCACTGCAAACAGATGTATTTAACAATAGAATATTTGCCAAAAACACACTTAAATTGCATTTTCACTTAAAATTCATCTGAATGCCTTTTTCGCAAATTCTGAACATATCTTCGGAGTACAATTTTTACACTAAATATAGTTTAGATGTAAACAACAAACCGATTGGTTTCTTCGCAGCCGCCGTGAGATCTGTTCTGCCTGCAGCGTAGCCATAAGACGGATTGCCTAAATCAAAACATCCATTCAAATTCTAATTTGGCGGGAAACGGACCGATTCCTCTGTAAGTTGGTGGAGGAACAGAGGGATTGAAGGCTACAGGAGCATTGGGATTGGGAGCGGGTCCGAGGACTGGCTGTACGTTCTCCAAGATTGCTCGCTTCATCTCATCTGGAATACAATCGAATCATTTCTTTCTAATCCTCAAGGTTCAAATGAGAATAGAGAAATACAAGAAATTTAGTATGAGTTTTACGTATGTGATGGCAATTTGTAGTCAATTACGACATTTGCCTTCATTGGGTCACAAAAACCTACTTGACCGAAGAAAGTGCTGATGTGCAGTCAGTACAGCAGTGAGGAACGATTTGTCCTACAATAGGCATACTTAAACATTATCAAAAGTCCTATTCCAAACCTTCATACTCATCGTCATCATAGCCATCAAGAACTCCATTGGCTTAGCGGCCGCCAACGTGTCTCCTGAAATTATTCATTACAACTTCATGATCCATTCTTCCGCATGCTACATTAATATATTTCAGCCTACTTTATTTTTCTTTCAAGCTTCACAATTAGTTTATTTTCGTGCTATCAATCACTCCGAAATACCCAAGGCAAGTAAAATGACATCAATATTGATGACAACGTACTGAGCATGACTTCGGCGCCTGCCACTGGCAACTCAGAGTAGAGCATTTTCTTCTTTTCCATGACCTGCAAAAATTGGATTTTTAGAATCGAAAGCAGAGTTGGAAGGACTAAAGTCATTGTAAAAATTTTCAATACGATTAATCCGAAAATTTAGAAGAAGAAAAAACTGATTCTCACCCCGGCTTCCCATTGCTTGAACTGCGTAACGTACGAGTGATAATCTTCCGAACCAACGCGATGGCTGAAAGAAAACACACAGAAGTTAACAAGAAAAGCCTTTAAAGGACCCCTCTGGTGAATAATTTGATGAACTCTTTGCGCGACTTCGCCTGATTGATAACGCGATTACGATAAGAAGAAAGTCAAACTTTTTCTTTGATCTTTGCCGATTTTCCGTGATTACGAAAATTTTTACCCCCGTTTATTTATATCTTAAAAGCCATTGCAATTTTACGGAGTCAATGTGGGGTGAAGAAATGCAATTGGAAGCCACTCAACGAAATGAAAAGCTGAAACGCGAAAAACATCTGTTGCCTGAGGGGGATTGACTGTTTCTTATGCTCTCCTGCCTTGTAGAAATTTTTTTATCTATTTTCCTTTGGCAGATGCACACATTAGCACCACCCCTATCGAACTGCGCTTCCAGTTTATAAGAGTTGAACATTCACCAGAGGGGTCCGTTAAATAATCGGTTATATCAATGGAAAATAATTGCAAGATGAATACTGACGCATTATCGCGTGTCCAGTCTTCATATTCCTTCTTGTGCTGTACGTACTGAGTGTTGAGCCCCTCGAGCTGATCGTAGATTAACTGCAAACACCTGCATATTGTTCATAAAGAAATGGAAACTTTAGGATTATTAAAAAATGGGTAACGAGGCCGCTCTTCGAAATTTTGAGCACTTTGCACACAAGAGTACGCTCTACACACCTTCTCCTTACTCATGGTGCTCACAAAGAGACACAAGCGACGAAAGGAAACGCCTCAAACCACGCACAATGCGCAGCGATGCGAATTTCGAAAACTTAGAGGCGACCGCGACGCTACCGCAACGCTACCGTAATCGTCTAATGAGAGCGATCACAGTGTCAATATCCCAACTGATCTCAGGTCTAGGGGAAACGGTTGCAGACATTTTCCGCTATGTGAACAGCTTCAATGTCGCGAGATTTGCTAAAAAAACAGTTCTAAATTAACCTGCTGATTTTATAAAATAAATATATTCTCGTTGTATTGATCTTGTAGCGGTCATTCCTTTGTCAGGCTTCTCTTGCTCATAAAGAGAAAGGGAGAGATGATCTACTGTGAATGGCCTCGTTCCCCTTTATATGCCTGGGGGTTGAATGGGTAGTATAGCTCGGAAGATCTTGGGGACAACGAGATTTCAACTAACGTTATGTAAGTTGTGTGTAGGCTCGTTATTTACTAGTCGGATGCATGATGAATGGTTGTGAATGGGCTTATGCAGTTTATTGTGAGCCTTTCTCTATCCTATTCGTAAGCAGCAACACAAATGACTAGTCTGCGGCATCCTAGTCTTGTCTAGTGTTTCTAAAATGGTTATTTTATTCGAGAAAGTGCATTTCTCATTCGTCTAATCTCCGAAGAGCTGTTGTCTCTCTCATGTGATAGACAACCGATCCGAGGAATTAGACTAATGAGAAATACTAATATTACCGTTTTATAAGCCCTAGTATAGTCCCTTCTCATCTCACTCTCCTAGTTCTCGAGTGGGCGAATGTCCGCACATTTCCTCATACTTTCCCAGTTGCCGAGGCAATTCTGACCCCGAACGGAATTTACTTTCGTCTGAGTTCAGACACGTCAGTGCTCTATTGAATAGGGGTGACTTTTTCGGAAATACAACGACGCGTTTCTGTCTCAACCCATTTGTTTCTATTCTGTCTGGTTCGGATTGTGTGGACAGATACTTTAGTTGCATAATTCCATTCCTACTAGGGACTTTTGTAATGATTACGATTATTTCTCTCTGTGATCATTGGTAAGCGAATGTGACACAATACAAATGCGTTCCCTACATATTCATCACCCCCAAGCAATTGTCTCTTTCGTACAACATTTATTACGCATCATATCCGAACTGTTATTCCTAGTACGCGTCTTACACTTGTATGCCACCCTGGTCTCTCATTTCTACGTGCTATTTCGTCGCTTCGGGATATGTTTCAACTGTGAGATAAGAGTCAAGAACAACAGTTCAGTTAGGATGCATAATAGAAAGAATATGGCAAACAAATTTATTCATATTCATTCATCCTCTCCCCTGATACAACACCCAATTCAACAGGAATTTTTGCTGAATATTTACGCAATTTCTGTTCATTTCACCCTCCTGAGCAGTCTTCTCAAACCCTTCAGAGACGATTACACATAAGAGTGGAGAAGAGTCATGGGTCTTATTGATTTCATTCTCATTCTATCATTCACAACTCTTGAATCTGTCGCCCTTATGAGGCGACAACCCAAGGAAGATGAGAGTACAACTGTTTATAACCCCCAATGCCTTTTCCCCATACTGCACCTGCTTTCTACTTCATTCAACGTGACCCTAAACCCAGACTCAATTCTGATCCGACTGCCTCCATTGACATCTAACCATCCATTAGTCGGGCAAAAGATGTCACATATGGACTCTCTAGTTTCATCTTAATCCTCTTTCATTCATCTCTTCCCTCTCACATGCAGATGTACTCCTAACACTGGAAACGGCTGAGATGGCAGAAGCTTCACTTTCGAAATGAGATAAAGCGCGATAATTGTGAAATAATGAACAATTGTCTGTATGACAATTACAACACAAATGTAGAAGGCGTAGATGCATTTCAATCACAAATTGATCCATATGCATTATGATTGGCCGTTTGATTATGTTTCACAGGGGGCATATACTTAGAGGTATTCATTCTGTGAAACATAATCCACAAAGTAGTCAAATTGCCAACCATAATGTGCAGTACATTGTGTACCCTCTTTCTCATTCGAACGATGGGTTTTGCCACGAGGAACGGCTCCTTATCCCATTGCATTTTATTGCACAATTTAATTGAATACCCGTCTAACAAAGCTACTGGTTGAAATAGAGATTCATAAGGTCTTGAATGGCTTCGTAGTATATCACACCACGAATTAATTGTGAGACTTCCCTGGAATCCCCCTTAATATCCTCATATCTGCTCTATCATTCATCTCTAAGAATGAGAAGATAAGACAACTCGGGAGAGGGGAGGAGAGAAGGAATGAGAGAGTCCTTTCACTAGTAATACTTCCATTCCCAGGAAGGATGCAAATGATGGCTTCATCTCCTGTCCTACCTAATGGATAGAAGTCCTTCCCTCTGCGTCTCTACCCATACCATACTCTCTCCACTCTCATTTCTCTACCTCTCTGCCTATCTAACACTCTCTCCCTTCTTCTCCCTCCCCCACCAGACTCCAGTTGTCATGGAGTCTCTCCCTCTCTTCACTTCTTCTCTCCCACTCACTCCGTTACACGTTTGCACTTTATATCTCGCCACTCATTAAAATCCACAGTAATCTTTTCAAACTCAAAATTTCCCGCCAATTTCAGGCGCCATGAAGCCTCGGGACGTCTCCCTCGGTAATGCCTGGTCGCAGAACCCTGCAGAGATCCTCAGTCACCACTACAGGTTACTGTAATCACTTAGAATTACTGTACTTGAGCTTGGGTGTTCCATTGGTTGAAGATCTGACCAAACGTGAAGGCTTCTTGTAACGTTTCTTTAGGGAAATGCTTGCGAAAAGACTACAAATGAGTCGGTTTTGTTATTTACAGCAGCTTGTTTACCATATGAGCAGTGGCTTTATATCTCGTTTCATGAGTATCAATGGCAATTCATGCGGCAACAGAAGTACCTAGTTTACAGTGCCTGAGGGGGAACAGTGACTGAACACATTGGAAGAGGATAAATGTGTTCCCCCTTGGTAATCCTCATTGCTATGGATAGAGTTTATAGAAACAAGTCTAAGAATAAGTGATTCTCCCGGGCGAAAGAAACTATGTGTGAGTCATGGGCTTTGCGTTATCACAGATCTTCTCAGAGAGTGAAACAACCATTGCTACAGCAGTTTTCACAAACCTTGACGAAAACAATTTATCTTTACTATATCGACCACGCTGATCACGATGGCGCGCTTCATTTCGCATGAAAATGCTTCATTGATTTTATATGCCCTCAGGGCATATTTCTTATTTTCCC
>JACMIF010000556.1:0-36383 GCA_014805445.1 Diplogasteroides magnus | reverse complement strand
AATAAAGTGTGGGTTGCGTGCTCGATGTTCACATCTCTGGTAGTATAGTGGTTAGTATCCGCGCCTGTCACGTGCGAGACCCGGGTTCAATTCCCGGCCAGAGAGAATCTTTTTGGCTTTTCGGCCTTTTCCAGGCTTCCACTGATGAGAACGCTATTTTCATCTGAATCTGCATAGATGTGTAGATCTTTGGCCCTGATAATTGATTGCGAATTTATCTCTGGCATTGCTTTGAAAATATACCAGAGATCATCAATCCTTGCAGAAATAAATGGCAAAGTGCTACTTGAATCGAGTTGTGAGCGATCGGTACTCCACGGCAACCGATCAGCTAGAAGATCTTGCAGAAAATGTTTGCAATCAAGTGATTGGAAATTCTGACTGACATACAATAATTTATTCATTTGCAAAGTATTAGCAATTACATCTCGTTTAGAACATAGCACGCTAAGTGAAACACAAATGGGATTAGTTAAACATGACACAGTGATCGGAGGCTGAATGGTGAGCAATCTAATACAATTTACATTGGTGAATGTGATTGAGACTGAATGTACGGGGATCAAAACAGAGGAAGGGTGCGAGTGGTGACTCATTATGTATCAAAGAAGACTCGTTGATTGAGTGGTGGTTCGTTCTCCATTAAAAATCATACTTTTCATAAGTCCTAGACCTGGGGAAATTCCAAAAAATCCACATACAGCAGAAGATGGTCGCGCCCAGAGACATGAGAAGGACTTCCCAGAGAGATAACGGATACTGAAGGGAATCGTGCGTGATATTATTCACCGAATACATACCTCTTGCGGCCTCTCATTCCTTTCGTCGCTCGGTGTATCTTTTGACTTCGTGTCATCAGAGATGTGCTTCTGATCGATTTCCAGCACCTCAACAGCACAGATTAGCACAAAAAATGACTCATGGATACATTCTTGTAGATTGAACAGATAAGACCTCTCACCGTTTGATTCTGCACTTCCATGGTGATCGATGTCTCGTTCGTTGTGCTCTTCTCGACTTCATTCAGTGGAGTCGCTGTCTGATTCACGGAAAAATGAAATTCCGTCGAACTCTGAGCGGGCAACATTAGTCCTGACAAGGGGTTCAAAACTGTAAATTTGTCGTCGTTTTCTCTGGTGCGCTGTTGTCTATGAGAGAATGAGACAACAGCGCGGCGGAGAAGAATGCCGAATAATTTTCCTATGCAGAACCCTAGCCCCACCGAAAGATGTACGATACCTGATTGGTGTAGTTCAGCTTGGTGGTCTCGATCAGGTTGAGAAGCGGTGTCCCTTGAGAACTCGAAGATTCAGTGGTAAGAACAACCTGAAACAACGCGGCTATAGTTTCTCGATTCATTCAACGCCAACCTTGTCCTCATTTTCCATCAGAGTTGGCTGCGTGATATTCGGCATCTTTTGATTCTGTGCATCCTGCGCGTGTTGGAGGAAGAGATTCGCATTGTCCTTTGAAGTGTTGTTGGCCAGCTGAATAATCATAATGATAGGGTCATAACAGGGAGAGAAGACAGAGGAAAGAATGGGATAAACTGACATTGTGTGTGCTCGCTGCAGTGAGTGGGGAGGAGAAGACGACCGCAGTTGAGAAAAGAAGGACGGATAAGGCCACGATGAATCGCCATAAAGGGGCCATGTACTCGACACTGAAAAGGTAAAATAATTGGGGTTTCTAAAACGGCAATAAAGTGCATTTCTCATTCGTCTAATCCACACGGAGCGATTCTCTGTAGCTCGTGGAGACAACTGCTCCGCGGAAATTGGACGAATGAGAAATGCACTCTGCTGCTGATTTTGAAACCCTAGTACAAAGGGAACAAACTACAAAACGACAATACGGGAAGTGGGTGAAAAAAGAAATGACTGATCGAATACTGCCACGGGGGAGGAAGGGGAAGAAGAGAGGGAGTCGCCGAATTTGATCTACCGCCTTCTTCCGGGGAATCCATTGAATTTGAGAGATGTGGAGACATGAGGAATGAATGATCACTGAAGAAAGATTTTGAAGAAATCATGCCTAGTCCTGGGAGTGTTACAGGTGGTTGGTGACATTGAAAGAAAACAGTATACATGTAACTTGCTTTCGATAGCGACACAATCGGTCCACCTTACAAGGAAAACGTGAAATCCTGGTCATATTTTGTCTGCAATAGGACGAGGAAGTAGGTGGAGGGTCCTGGAACACACGTTTTTGGGGCGAATTGAGACTACGGTGAAGAATGGAAGGCAATTATTGACGACGGTTTCTCTTGGCGTCTCAACTTCATTCCTGGCGGTCGTCCCTCGCTGCGCGGAGACGACCGCTAGGAATGAAGTTGAGACGGCTGGAAAAACAGCTGTCAATAATTGCATTTCTTTCCACGCCCTAATTGAGACCCGTGGAGCATAAGAGGAAGGGGATCGGAAAATTGTATTCAGTTCACTTTAGCAGGGGTTCAAAAACGGTAAATTTTTTGCCATTCTTCTCCGCTGCGCGGTCGTCTATCATGGAGTGAGAGTCTCACGCAGTGACTCACTATGAGATAACCGCGCTCCGGAGAAGAATGACAACAAATTTACCGTTTTTGAACCCCTAGTATTGGGCGTATTTATTATAATTAGAAAGCTGGAATCTGTGTGCCTTGTGCCTCACGATTAAGAGGGGAATGTTCAATTCTCTGCTACATCAGTGCGGCCTGCTGATGATGGACATCATACAATTTCTATATTCATCACGTTTGATACCTTGAGTAATGCCGTTAGCGTTTTCCTACGCTCATTCGATATTGAATAGTCTATTCGCCTGAAAAAAATCACCGATACAGGCCATTGATCATTCACGTATACGTTGGGCGTTCCATGGGGAAAAGAAATAAAACAAGAACAGTTAAAGTGTATATGCTCTTTTGTTAGACACTTCGTTTGTCATTATTCAATGTGAGATTGTCTTGCATTTGAGAACTCTGTGAAAATTCCGATGATTTATTTCTGCAGGTCATTCAATAATAAATTTTGCATGTGGCAAAGGCATATTTCAAATTCATTATTTTACAACTGCATTTAGTTTTAGAGTTAGTTTCAATTGGGTTTTCAAAATTCACGTTTTCCGTACAAGACTGTAAACAGTGCGCAAAGTTCATGCACAAAGAATTCTTGGAAATCTTCCAAGTAGACTGCAATAACATGGGTTAATGCACTATTCTTCAGTCATTTCCTAAAATGAGTCCTCTCATGGGATTTGCATTGATAACAACCATTCCCTAGGGACGAGGTTTCAGACTAGCAGGGATGTGTGGAACTTAACGATAATTACTTTTTACCAGTGATGAAGACTATCAAGTTAAGCTTGAAGTGGTTTCCTCAAATCTCTGGTTCTGTTACGACTGTTGCTTTGTTTCAAGTGCTATTTGTAACTGCAATCGAGGCCGGAATCGGGAGTGTTTCTCTCTCTTCCTCTCTCTGCTTCTCATGGGAATTCACCCGCATTTGCATAGGGGCAGCTGGGGTGAAGGAGATGAAGGATGTGAGGGGATAGGGATGAACGGAAGAGATGACGAGAGATAGGAAGAATGAAGGAGACAGAGATGTCACAAGTCGAAGGGACAGTCATATCCGTGACTTATCGCCCTGCCAGACGAGACAGTGAGTACATTTGTCATGCGATGCGCACATGTCAGTCTCACTTGTCGCTTCGCTCGCCCACTTCCCCTCTTTGTTGAAGATGGCTATTTGTTTTTGGCATAGCACCGTGTAGAATGAAATATCACCATTAAAGCAAAGAGTATCATACTATTCCTTGGAAAATGTTTGAAAACAAGCAAGACAGTTGATTTTATTTGAATGGGTGCATTCAATAAATACAGGTGGCCAACTAAAAGCTTTGAAGAACTTTCAGGACTCTTGGATATGCTCTGTGAGCCATTAGCTAAGATAGGATCGTTGGCCTCTATGCACGGAAATGGACCAACGATCGCAGCATAGTGAAAATAAATATTGTTTGCAAACATTATTCATTGCCACGTCTAAGATTATTAGAATTCCGGAGAAATACCTGCAATTTCTGGTTCTGCAATTTTTGTTTTTGTTTAGAACCACGCCATTGATGCAACATGGAATTTCATTTGAGCGAGGCCTCCTCTCAATTCCCTGGAGGAAGTCTAAATTAGGAGTTCCTTCCCCCCGTTGTTGCCTTTTGGGGGTCCCATGGCTTTATTAGCCTCCCTCGGGCTTCGTTATTCACCAGGAATGTGGATAACGACGCTTCATTAAAGTTTGCCATCTGAAATGGGGGCCAATACGCATCTAAGAAAGAGAATGGGAGAGAGACCGGAAAAGAGGGAGTCTACTGTATTGGGTCTTCATTGGTTCGCCTCAGGGGAGGGGGGAGGAGCTCTCAGTCGGGTCGGAGGGGAGAGGGGCCGCTGGAGTCTAATGAAGCCTTGCCCCCTGGGAGGGTAGTGTACTGGGAGATGACCATGTTCTTCGACGGTACAACCACATTGCTGAGGATGAAGACTGATGGAGGACCACCCACCTGGCCACCCAACCTACTCGATGCAGCCACTGCAGCCAAGTATGCTTATCGCTCTTTCCAAACTCCTTCTCGCAGATACCTTCTGGGACTTCTGGTTAGAGTCCCAAACTCCCACGGTCCCCTAACAGGGACCTCTCATTTCCCGTTAGTGCCCCAACGGCCCTCGACGGCCAAGAGAGGCCTTCTCTCCAGTTGTGGTAGATGTCCATGCAAGAGATGTCCCCTGGGCAAATTTCAATTATAATGAAGCCAGCGCCACTCGGTCATAACTTTTTGCCTCCAGACGCCCCCCCCCAACTTCCACTCAATCCATCCGCTATCCACAGAATTCTTGTGACTGTACATGCTCCTGTATGAAATCTTTTGTCTTTATCCACTGAATGCAATCACTGCAGTCCCTCCAAACGTCTTTTTGCGATCACTCCCGATGAATCTCTCCTGAAGGATCTAAGCACTTTCTTAGTTGTATTAGAGTCTGCCTATTGTTAGTTCTCCTAATCTTCGTGATTGTCTTCCTTGCAGTTTCTCGTGTGCCATCACTCGTGCTCATTTCGAGAAGCATCCTCCGTCCAACCTCAGAAAGAGCAACTTCTTCCACTTTGTCATCGCTCTCTATGATCGTGCGAATCAGCCGGTCGAGATCGAGAGAACGCAGTTTGCTGGATTCGTGGAGAATGAGAAGGAAGTGAGTGATTCTCTACGTCTTCTGGACTCATGCAACTTTTAAAGGTGGACGGACAGGACACGAAGAATGGAATTCACTACAAACTCTGTGTTCTCTTCCAGAATGGTATTATATTTTCCTAAGACAAAGAGTCAATTGACCATATTCAGGAGTTCGAGCTGAACAGGATCTCTTCGTTCGTCTTATTGATTCCGCCACTAAGCAGGTAATCATGGAAATCAGATGGCCGAATGTCATAGTTGTTACTCTACAAGTCTCTACCACATCAGTTTGGGGCGTTAAAATCCTGGCCTCTCTTTCTCTTTACTTACAGTAGTCTGTCTATTTATGCGCATCGGGAGACCGTAGTGTGAAGAATGACGAAGTTGGTGTCTATCCGAGAGGAGAAGAAGAAGAATGGGCCATTTGAGTGGTAGAGGAGAGGAGACTTGTCTACGGTAGATCGATGTGTTTGGCAGCCTGAAAGGAAGAAGAGAAGTGCAGTCGGGAAGGGGAGTAGAGACGATGGAATGGGAAGAGAGGGGAAGGGGGCAACACACAATGATGGAGTTAGAGGACTCTCAATTGGAAACAGTAGAGGGATCTGAGGAAGAAGAAAAGGTCTAATGGGATGAGTAATTGGTCCGTTCAGGCGATTGCTTACGAAGGACAGGACAAGAATCCGGAAATGTGCAGAGTTCTCTTGACACACGAGGTAGTGGGGACTATGTTTACCAAAACGGTAGTAGAGTGCATTTGTACATGGTATGAATCTCACAGAGAGGTTCTATATCGAGTGAGGCAACAGCTCTTAGTTTAGTGAATCAGATGACATACGAATGCACTCTACTACCGTTTTAGAAGCCCTAGAGGGGACTTGAGGAGGACAGAGACTGATTGTCTGTCATTCAGGTTATGTGCAGTCGTTGTTGTGAGAAGAAGAGTTGTGGGAACAGGAACGAGACTCCATCTGACCCCGTGATCATCGACCGGTGAGTCCTATTTACAGCCTTCTTTGATTGGTTCTCCTCTTCTTCCTCGTACATGACTCCTTCCTATCAGCCTGTTGCATCTCTCCCCTTTGCCCCTCGGCATCTATTGTGTATATCTCGTTTCCATTTATCTCAGTGACTGGCCATTCACTCCAAGTGTGTCAGTCCCCATCCAATGACTCACTCGGAATGACTGACCAGAGACCGAGGAGTTCGTTAGTCTAATAATGGTAGGGATACGCCTTGAGGGGGTTAAGATGACCATGTAAGCTGTCTCCGTGTTACTCTTCCCATTTGGATAGACACACTACTCTTCCCAGCTGTCACGGTCATTTCATCAAGACCCGCACTACTTCCATAACAATCGACGGGCAGTAAAAAAGGCGATAAAACCGTTCTTCTCATTACCCGGAAAGGCAAGGCACCCGGCCCGTCTTAGTGTGTGTCCAATCTGTGCAGTGACCAGAGTATCATTCAAGAGAGAGGGGAAAGGAAGGACTCCAATGTTGGGAACGCACTATTAAACTTCTAACCTCCCCAGTGTCGTTGGGGCGGTCGTCTCTCATTCCGATAGGCGACCGCTCGGAATAGATTGGGCAGGTTAGAAATGTCATAATGCATTCCTTACTCCAATGAGAACGAGACATGAAATTTGCATTGAAATGACTGCATCATAGTGGATGCAACGGTTGTCATAAAGAGGTCTCATGCACTCTTTCCCTTCCGATCTCCATTATCCTCCCTCCTCCTTGTATTGGACTGACTTCATTGGGTGTCCGCACTGTAATTATGGCATGTGGTCCTTGATACGTGGATGATCCGCAGTGGACACAATTATGCCACTACTCAGACGGCACATTCTTGCAAATGTGATTAGGGGAGTAGAGTGAGTGGAGGGAAGGGTTACATAAGAAGAGGAAAGACTCCATTCCAGGTACTTCCTCAAGTTCTTCCTCAAATGCAATCAGAATTGCCTCAAGAACGCCGGCAATCCGAGAGACATGAGGAGATTCCAGGTTGGGATTACTGTAGCTTATCCGGGTGAGACTCCAGCGTGTCCACTCATCCGAGACTGATTAGTTCCGATCAAAAGCGACAAAAGAGTGAATGAAGCTGTCAGTCATCTCCCCTTTCTTATCCACTGCCCCTTCTGACCTCCGTGCAACTGGTCCCATTTATTGTCTCACATATCATACTCCCTTTTGCTTCTCCCAATCGGGACGCTATGTCCAAGAGGGGATACGGTAATCTATAAGTAATAATGCAAAGATGTCCGCCGAACAATAACAGCTTTATTTTGATGTGCGCAGCTTTATCTCACTTGTTTTGTCAAATGAGCGGATTTGCGTTAATGAGATGTCGGAGAGACGCCAACTACCGTACCGGTCAGGGGATGAATGCCACAAACAGTGACTAGATAGATGATAACAAACTAAGAGAGGGGACTGTTTAGGTTGTACTCGGATCGACGGCCAGGGTGGATGGACCTCTACTGGCAATCTCGGACAACATGTTCGTGCACAACAATTCTAAGCATGGAAGGAGAGCGAAGAGGGCGGTTGCCAGTGATGGAGAAGGAGGAGATGGTGAGAATAATGCAAGTCACCATAATAACAAAAAGGGACATTTGCGCAGTGATAATGACATCAATGATGGCGCAACCGTCCACTTCATCATTCCTGCACTAATGTCCACGGAGCTCCTGTCTTACGCCCGGAAATCGTTTCACTTGCCAGTCCCTCACACAAAACATCCTTGTTCCCGCAACAATCCATGATCAGCGGATTTAGTTGCATCATTTTGACGATAGAGACAATATCGTCAACATTGTTATTTTGGAAGTAGTCACAGATAATGTAAATCCTCTTCCTGCATAGTGACAACACACGTGTGTGCCCACGCACGTGTCATCATAACTATGCAACGAACTCTCTCATATGCCTGTAACGTAACTACTTCCCATTCTTCATCAAATGTCCCTCGCTCATTAGCATAGAATCGTCCACTGTAGTCAGCTGCGCCCCCGGAAGAGACGGCAGTTCAATAAAAACGTCAGATATGCAAACGAGCGAGAATTGATGTCGTTGTACATGGGAAGTGGGGCTTCCGCTCATTTATCAGGGCGTAGAGACAACTTGGAAGTGGGATTGGAATGTTACTCTGAAGTGATTTACAGCACGAAAATACAGTAGTCCTCATGAACAGATCATAGACAATAATTATGGTTTCATTTGTCTGGTGGATACTGGAAGACTAACATCACTCATCACGCCCCACCATTAAATGATAAATTAACTGAATTGAATTGAATGGTTTTGTTGAGATGCGGACGACTTCTCGGAGACTGCTGAGATGTGCCCAGGATCGTCTCCTTCTCTCAAGGCCGTTGTTCCTACAGAGGGATGGGTACAAGGTGGCACACAGGTGAGCAACTCTGCAACAATTTCTCTCTATCTCGTTACACCTTCACTAACTATTTATTACCTCTTACTGAAAAAATGTTATCACCATGCAATTAACTCTGATGCAACTGCTCGTTAGAGTTTCATTTCTCTCTTCATTCGCCATAAAGGACGCTATTTGGAGATTGGAACAGGGGTGAATGTGATGCAAAAAGTAGGAGAAGAGGGTCCATTTGTTACTGCGGCTGTCAGTGAAAGCGTTTCCTTATACTGTTTTTGTATGAGTTGAAGTGAACGGTGGTCGCGGTGTGCGACCACGTTTTCCTGCTAATTTGCACCAATTTTGTGCTGACTACATTAAGGAAGAGAGTAGTTGGAAAGGATAGGACGAAGGGAGAGAAAGAGGAAAGAATTCGTCGCCGCTCTCTTGATTTTCTCATCTTCGAGATCGTTCCATGGTGGCAACGTGACACAAACAACGTACATGTCATGCAAAGGGCGAATCACAAAAAATGAAAGAAGTTCAGGTCGTACTGTTCGGTGAGAACTTCTTCGATGGACTGCAAGTGTCATTCGGGGCAACTTCAGTATGGGCTGAGGTGAGGAGAATGAGGACTGGGAACGGAAGTGATGAGATAACACACAACAGGTTATGTCAGCACATGGAATGAAGGTTACCGTTCCTCCGCGACACGCTGCAGGAGTTGTGGAGGTGAGAATACAGTAGGAAAGAGAAGAGGGTAACTGTCGATACTCTCTCATCTCATGTTGTCTCTAACGACTGAGAGCACTCTGACAGTACTCTCAGCCATTAGAGTACTGTAAGTGTACTCTTCGTACTCTATAATATGGAGAACATAGAGCACTCAAAGAGTACCTGGGGTACATAGAGTATGTACTCAGTCTCTGCATTATGGACAGTACCTACTACACTCATATCAAGGTGTTCATCATGTAAGCGATCGTTAAGGTGACACTCAATTACAAAGGCAAGAACTACCCCAGGACGAGTCCAGTCAGATTCACCTATACATGTGAGACCATATTCTTTGATCTTTCATTCATTCATTCGTCTCTTTAGCCCTGACTGAACCCAACATCGACTTCGCCTTCCATCGTCTGGCAAAGTTGCTGCCCAAGTATCCAGGAGATCCAGAGAGACTTCCGAAGGAGACAATACTCAAGAGAGCGGCAGAACTCGCAGAGGCACTCTACAGCAGGCACGAATTTGACCTTTCCTTTATATTTATTCTCGAACTTGATATAAACTGTGCAATTACAGAAAGGACCACTACAATGCATCGAGAGCCACGGCTGCGACCGATCTCAATCACTACGCAAACTACGTCGGCTTCGAGAGTCCTACAGGTAGAATGATTGCTATGAATAGTCTTTCCTTATCGTACGTCTACACTCAACACCAAAGACCACATACTCCTCCGGTTTGAAGAACAACGTGCCGTTTGTTGAACTTGCCCACATCAGTTAGAATAGTTTTATGTATGTGCCATTCGACAAACAAACTGGTAATCGGTAACTGTTCGTGATAAGAACTTTATATGTTGAGGCTATGCCAATGGGACCTCGAATGGTTCCACTGCCGGTGCCCTCTCATCAGTGTACGGAAGTGCGTATCCCTCGGTCTCCGTCGCTGGCGCCACTACCGCCAACAACTTCCTCAACGGCCAACCAGGTGAGTCTCACAAAGGAGCGATATGAATCACACGCTGATTTATGGAAGGGTAGCTTTTGACCCCCAACATGGGGTAAACACAAAAACTTCCCATCGCCCTTTTGTGTGAACAGAACAGTTGACAAGCATCTTGTTCCCCTGCCGTAAATAGAAACAATCCGTCAAAGACGAAGAACGAACTCGCGACGACAAGACACCATTCTCATCACAGATCGCACGAACTTGTGATATACTCTAGGCCCAATTACAGTATCTGTCTTTTTACAAGGAACTAGGCATACGTGCGAGTGCCTTACACAAAGCATCACCGTAATTCGAAATGACAAGGGAACATGTCGTGAATTGTTACTAAGATGACTCTTTTTATAGGATTCGGGCCGTTTTCATCTGTCAATCCCTTCACACTTCACACAACTTCGCGTCTCGCCTGAGGGCACAAAAGAACGTTGAATATGTGCTCTTAGAGCGTCATACGGCCAATTCTATCCCCCTCTCCTTCTTCGACCAGTGACGTCACTCATCGATGATCTCAACAGTACTCTACTTCAGGATCTTTGATTGACAATATATTACAACTGCTATGTCAAATCCGTTGCATTGTGTCTTAGACATCCACAGGGCCCTCAACACTGATCTCATAGTCCTTGTATCTCTCGATCTTTTTCGCATTTGATCTCGAAAGTTTCTCAATAGTCAGCTCACTGCTCTTCCACTTGCAATAAATACCTCGTTGCTTTACTCAATAGCATTATTTGAGTTGTATTCGCCTCCCCGAGACTATAATAATGTAATGAGTTGCAATAATCGTCAGACTGATGCGTGTCTCCCCCTCGCTGAATGTGAATCTGAATAAAGCACTGTAATATAGTGTGACTCAAGGCACTGTATCACCCCATGCATGGAGCAGACAAGAGAGAAGGGAAGAATAAGAGAGTGCGAGAGAAGCAGAACGGCCCACGAGGAGACAACCTGTTCCATCATTCGACTTCTTCTCACGGATTTCAATCTTCCAATACACCCACATTCCACATATAGACAAGAGACATAGAGGAGAGTGTACTGTATGATCTCCTTGCCTCTCCTCATCCTATCCACTCATTCACTGTATCAAATCACCCTTCTCCTATCAACTCTTCTCCTCTTTCATCGCGTTGCTTTCGTCTTTCCTTTCACCGACAACTCCACTCTCTATTCTATTCTCACTCTGCTTCTCAATCATAAATCAGCAACGCAGATCACACCCGAAACGAGGGACAATGGGGATTGGAGAGGGGTGAGGGGCACTAAGACCACGTGACTTCAAATGAAGTCACTCCAAGAATGTAACAACACGCGGTCGTCAAATACGAGTTCGAAGTTCTTAGGACGCTAAGATCAGTTCTATTTATGGCTGCGTGTCCGTGTTCTTCATTAGTTGACGAAGATCATGAACAGGTTCAGTAGTCATTACTTTGGCTAACGATGATAAGTGACAGGGCTGTCGCCGAAATGCAACGCTTCACGATGAACTATGCAATTGTATCGGAAATAGTGCGTTCTTCTGCTAATTTAGCTACTCCCCCTTCAGCGACAGCACTAGAGAGAGAACAGTGCTGTCGCCGAAAGGAACATTGTTGCATCAGAACTATCAATGAGAAAGCGTTCCTTTCAAAGAAACGTGAACATGGGAGAGACCGGACATCCTTCAACCCAAGAGAACAATCTAGGAAGCAATTAAGGTAGGAAGAGAAGAAGATGAGAAGCGTTCAGTGTCAGCACAGTTCTAGTGTGTAGTGTGCACAAAGCAGAGAAGGACCACAACAACTCGCCTTATCATCGCTCTTCATGGAGGTTACTGTATGACACGTAGTAGACACAGCACCATCTATGATTCAGAATATGTGAAATTGAATATTTCACAATTTTGTGTTACAATGTTCACTGAAATTTGCGTGCAGATTTCTCTCTACTCCGACAAAGGAGCGCCGATGTCTCCTAAATTACTTTTTTGGCATCTGACACCGTACGATAAAGAAATGACAGCCGTTCGCAACGTATCGAAACCCGTTCCCATTTCATCCTCCTGCAGTAAACGGAACAGTAAATGAGAGTATCTGCGTCTTCGGTCACGAGGCCTTTTTCTGAGACAGACTTGATCAGATAAGGATAGAGGATCACGGGATCGGCAGGATCATATCCTCTGTTTACCTCCAAGGACGGATTATTATCCATGTGATTGGCATCCTGAGTGGAAAACAATTACAGTGCATGGAAACAAAAAAATTGGTGTAACTGGTAACATGACCTCTGAAGTTGAAATGTTCTATTTCTTCTTCATTCATCGACACAATGTACTGTGTGTCCTTTACTCATGACGTCCCACGGCATCGAAATGCATCCAATCGCACAATATTTTTAGCCTATTACTGTACCCGATACGACGAATTTTTCATTATTTGCCTAACTGTAAGAATATCATGATCACACGGAGACAAAGACGGATCGTTCACAACATGATGGCGTGCGTCGACCGCGATCGCGGCCACAAATATCATAGTCAATTCTAAATTTATCTGAAGTGACCTTTGTGACTTCATGTCATCACACAATCCGTCCATACTAGCTTTCACTGATGACGCATTTTACTATCTCATGATCTTTTCCGATCATCATCTTTCATCATGCAAAACAATGAGCAAACTGGTGGATCTGATGCAAGAAACGTGTATTTCTCAGTGAGAATTGACAACGTGGCCCTTTTTATCGCCTCCCTACAGTACCCCATTAGTGTGTAGTGGAAGGGACGATGCAAAGAGAACAATCAAATGGTACAAAGTCGTTCAGGAGTGGAAGAATGATGCAATGTTCATTCCACGATCAACACTCGTAACATGCACATAGAGTTCATTCCATTCAACAAGGTTACAATGCATGGATCGCTTCAGGAGTCACGTTGTATTGTCATCGTACTACAGTATGACGGAGTTGGATGAATTGTGACTGTGTTGATCACTAGACACACTCCAACTCCAAATCAGTGTCGTCATCAGCTCCATTTTGCGTGGTCCCACATTCCCATGTGCTGCCAATCGCTCTGCTCGCCTCTCTCCCTCTCCGCACGGTACAGTCTCCCAGAGAAATGATCCCCCCTCGCCTCTCTTCTCTCATCTCTTGTCTCTACATGTCACGTTGCTCTACTCTCATCACACGTAGGGACAGTGAAAGGGGCGGGCGCATGCTCCTTTCTTATATAAGAGCCCGGGATGATATTCGAACCACACACCACATTTATTCTAATGTGTTCTCTTCCTCCTCTCTAGCATAAGCAGACTCTGAGGCCTAAATCCTTCAGAGTCAACATTACTGTACTGTACTGTAATATCTGTCTCATTTGGGCTATATTACGCCCTCGTGGTGTGGACTTACTTTTGTATTGGGTTCCAATTTCTCTCACAATGATCAACTGTTTCCGATCACTCAACTCAAGTCGTTCACAATGCCCAGGCGCGATTACGCCAAAGAACTCACGGAGAAAGTTCAGAAGATGGAGGGAGTCACAGTGGTGAGTATACACAATCTCTTGTATAAACACTGTAGTGGTAGTGTTTTCTGAATGAGAGAGCTTCTGGAATGCTCTTCCTTACTTACTTCCGAGAGGGGAACCTGTTACCGTTCCTGCTCTGATCCACCGTACCATTCCCTCTCTCATACCCATTCTCTCTCACGGTCTCTTCTCTCGCTGCGCTAAGATGTGATTTATGACTATCAGTAGAGAGATCAGCCTATTTCATCATGCTTATTCCCCCGCGTGCGGCGAAAGAGAAAGGGGAGAGAGAGTGAGAGTGACTGGGTGGGAATGATGATGACACATCGTGAGATACCGTAATCCGTTCACCTCTTCAGGTGTATGCCCGTCCCACTGATGAGACCGGAAAGGACTGGAACAAGTGCAAGAGGTCCAGACATGCCGCCAACACTGTCAACCCCATCAGGAAGATCGTGGATGCCATGTCTGTCCAGCCCAATCCCGACAAGGCCCCCATCAAGCTGCATCTGGGAGACCCCACTCTCACTGGAAAGCTCCCTCCCTGTGAAGTAGTCACCCAGGCCCTTCTCGAGGCTGTCTCCTCTCACAAGTTCGACGGATACGGACCCTCAGTGGGAGACCTCGCTGCCCGCCAAGCCGTCGTTGACAAGTACTCACTGGAAGCATCCCCGTTCACTGCCGATGACGTCATCCTCGCGTCTGGAGCCTCGCACGCCCTTCAGCTGGCGATCGAGGCCATTGCCAACCCTGGAGACAACATTCTAGTCCCAAACCCCGGATTCCCTCTCTACTCCACACTCTGTTGCCCCCATGGAGTGGAGGACAGAAAGTACAACCTCGACATGAACAATGGAGCACTCATCGACCTCAAGCACATGGAGTCGATGATCACGAAGAGAACGAAGGCCATCATCATCAACAACCCATCCAACCCAACTGGTGCAGTCTTCCCCAGGAAACACCTCGAGAAGATCCTCCAGATCGCAAACAAGTAAGATTTCCACTCCTTATTCATTTCCTAATGTCTACTTCTTCAGATACCGCCTGACGATCATCGCCGATGAGATCTACGGTGACCTGACCTACGGAGGAGCCGAGTTCATTCCCATTGCATCTCTCTCACCAAAGGTGCCCGTCATCACTTGCGACGGCATTGCCAAGAGGTAGGCACACTCGTTCCCATCGTATTCATGCCATATTTACCACCCTGTCAACCCAACCATTTACGCTCTTCTCTTCAGATGGTTGGTGCCTGGCTGGAGACTCGGATGGTGCATCGTGCACGACAGATACGATGTGCTGGCTGATGTCAAGCAGGGAATGATCGCTCTCTCACAGAAGATCGTCGGTCCCTGTGCCCTGGTGCAGGGTGCACTCCCCAAGATCCTCAGAGACACTCCCGACAGCTTCTTCGAACATGTCAAGGTGAGAAAAACCTCCGATTAAGTGCACGAATTTGGAAATTACACTCAAAGAATACGTTTCAATTCAACTGCTTTCAGTCCGTCCTGTCGGAGAACGCCCGTATCGTGTACAAGAACCTCCGCCGTGTGCCCGGCCTCAAGGTCGTCAAGCCCCACGGAGCCATGTACATGATGGTGGGCATCGATGAGGAGCTCTACGGAGAGGAGAAGGAATTCGTCCAGGGACTCATCCAGGTATGCAACACTTCCCATTCCTTTGTCCTCTTCCCGAATACCGTATCCCTGAACACTTCTAAATTGTCATTTCAGGAACAGTCCATCTACTGTCTGCCTGGCTCGGCCTTCTCAGCCCCTGGATGGTTCCGAATCGTCCTCGCCTACCCCGCCGAGGTCACCCTCGAGGCGTGCCATCGCATTGAGGAATTCTGTTATGGACAGCGACATCCCGGATGCGTCTTCCCCGGACCTGCGGCTGAAACCGTCAAGGAGCCCAAGAAGACCATCGTCGTCTCTCAGCCCACCGTTGCCTCGGTCCCTGCCTCCAACGAGGAGGATGAAGGATGTTGCAACTCGTCCGATGAGGGAGTGGGAGGATCCATCTCCTCAGACGAAGGCGAGGGAAGGAGTATCTCTCCTGATCCCGAGACCTCCAAACTCACCCAGGCACCCAGTCTTGAGTCCATATCCTCTGAGATTATAGATGCTTCCACATAGATCGCTCATTGTATAGTTGCCTACTAAGTGTCGTCTTCATAGTGTTAGACGGTATTATAGTAATTGATGCATATTGCATAGTCCATATCATAATCTCTTATCTGTCATATGGGTGCCTCTTTCCGTGTCTCATTCTCTGTGTGTACATATTCGTCTTTGCAGTGTAGGAGCCTTATTGTAGTCGCTTCAGTCCCTCGATACTCTCTGTCCTCTCGTGGCTGCCGGTTGGCCCCAGAGAAGTCTTTCTTCACGTAGCCCGCCCATAGCCCGCCTATTCTATGTGTACTCACCCCCTCCCTTCTGAAGTGATTCTACTATAGGGATACGTGCAGTTCAACAATTGTGTGCACTACCACTACCTGCCGAAATTTTATTGTCGCTGACAATGATACTTATCAAACTGAATAAACATATATCCGATAAACTTGTCAATTGCACACGTTTAGCACCCGGAAAGGGCAGAAGAGACGGAATGAGATACACGGAAGATGAGCCATGGCAATAAATCTGCACTGTACAGACAGTGGATATCAATAGACTATAAAAGAATGTGAGACCAGTGAAAGAAGCAAATGACACGAAGGACAATGAGCAATAGTACAGAAACCCTACAGATAGACTGAATTGTTTCTCCTGTTTTGTCTTCCATTTCCATTCTCGTCATTCGCCGTTGTTCCGTCTTCATGTACATACTTGACCAGAGGAATCACCGAATTGTCCAGTTTCCTCTCGTTGATCACTGACGATTCAGTGAAGCGATTCTCTCCGAATATCGCATGCCTGAGGCGAAATATCATTAAATATGCACCGGAACCCTCCTCAACTAGAGGTTCTAAATCGGTATTTGTCACCATTATCCACCGGAGCGCGGTAGTCTATCCTCATCGTTGACAACAGCGCTCCGGAGAAGAATGACGACAAATTTATCTATTTGTAACCCTCTATTTCCTACCTGCAGAACAACGCCCTAAATGTCTGCCGGAAACTGCTTGACATGAAGCAGTAGATGGCGAAGTTGATCGGATACGTTGCCTGAAGAAAGGGACTTATTTCGGTTGATTGTCTTTTGCCGTACCATAACAAGCATGTTGTTGACAAGAAGAAACACAACCGGGAACCTTCCCTGCATGAACGACAACTGCAATAGAATAATTGATTAAATCAACTCGAGTGTGAAATTTTCACCTGAATTCCCGGAAATGACTCCATTATGCATATCATAACCATGAAGAAGGCTTGTGGAAGGTTGACCATAAGGAATATTGAAACTATGACAACGAGCATTAATGATGTTGAGTTGGTATCAGTTGCTCTCTGCGCATCCCGCGTTCGTTTCTCTCTGAATGCATTTAGCATCAAGTAGCCAAAAGCATTATTTACTTGAGTAGTCGTTGTTTTCTTTTCTTCGCTTTTTGAATTCCCCTGATGAGGCCGGCATTGAGGCCGATAAGAAGAATCGAAGGAAGAACAACGAAGACGATGGAACGAGTCCAGAAGTAGACACTGAATGATGGCCCATTTCATCCAACATCTCTTGACTTTATTGCACCTGAAGTAAAGATTCTCCCCGATTGACCTCATGACGTCAGTAGATCGCATCAGACACATTCTGAAGTGTTTTGACTACTTGCAGCACAGGTTGAAGGAGTTGTTACCTGCTGTAGATCGGAGGAGCAGTGGCATTGTTCCCAATCAGATATCCTTCGAAGAAGTTGATGTCGAAGTCGAAGGACTTGGGCAAACCACAGAGTATGGATATTACCTGAACGAATAAGGAAAATATTGCCCTGTCATTCATTCTATTTGCTAGGGCTTCGTTAATAAAGTGTATTTCTCATTCGTCCGATCTCCTCAGAACGAGTGTCCATCGAACGTAGAGACAACCGCCCAGACAAATGAGAAATGCATTTTACTACCGATTTAGAAACCCTACTATTTACCCCGATGATCACAGTTGCTATCCGGACATTTCTCACGTTGCACAGTGTCCTCGAGTACAGCGGATAACTGATCGAGATGAATCTGAATCATCAGTTCCCTACACTGAGCCCACTTTTCCCTCGAACCTTTGACCCGCAAGGAGTACTGTTAGCCACATGGCCACATTGTGAAAGACCGGTCTGAATGGTCAACTCGTTCATTTCAGAGGGGTTGGACTACTCACGGAAAAGCGTCCATACTCATCTTCTGTACCTTGCACCACCACAATTCCATTCGCTCCATGTGATGCATGTTACTGAAGAGAGGACTACTTTTGTTGAGCTGTTCACCTGCTCAATTATGCAGCGTGTTGCTTACCCAAGTGTGAAATAATAGACAGTCCAGGGAAGTGGAGTGAGGCCTACGAAGAGATCAGCTATGGCCATGTACCTACAATATCTTTGTTTATCTTCTTGACTGTGGAACTCTATTACTTGAGTACGACATTTGTAGGCGTGATCATGTGTCGTTTGGAGAGTACAACTGCCACCATGACATTGGCTACAACAACGAAGAAGACGAGGACGGGAAAGATCTGAAAGTGCTCTCTTCCAAAAAGATGTCTCATTATGTTTGACAATTTGACTATATGTGTCAATGCTACCATACATTTCAAGATTTACCATCTGTGAAACATAACCGATAAAGTAATGAAACTGCCAGTGGTAGTTCTCATGTTTCTATTATGGAACATACAATCATAATTGATACTTTTCATATCATTTTCGCTGATTAGAACTGTGTTTACATGATTGAAAGAAGCCAATCACGCGTGAAAGTGCAACAACAACATTCTAGGCGGAATCCTTTTCATCTCTTTGCCAAGTAACATTCGATGAGCGTATCCATATGTCTATTTAGTCTTCACTTAGGCATTCGGGCCACATTGGATTGCAACAGTGAGAGAGGAATAGACTGAATGTCGCCTGAGGGCAGAACCGTGTCCAATCTCATCACTCACTATTCCCCACTCTCGTGCCCGCAATGACTGTCTCACACCAAAGTGCTCTTGAACACACATTCAATCAACGCGAAAAAGAGAACATAATACCTTTCCATATATGGGCTCTTCTAGGTCGGGCATAGAGGAGAATGGATATGGTTGGTACTCTCGAAGACACCTTTCACCACAAACGTCATACAACGCTGAAGATTTTCATAATTAACACTGAACAAAAAACTGCCAAAACGCAGCTATTGTTTGAAAAACTAGTCAAATATTGATGAGAGATGGCAATACATGGAAAACTGTTTTTCTTAGGGTCTCGCAAATGGAACGTTATTGACAGCCGTTAATTCCTAGCTGTTTAATTTCAGCGGTTCCTAGCGGTTATCTCAGCGATGTGAGAGACAACCGCTAAGAATGAGTTTAGATGGCTAGGCAAGAATGGCTGTAAATAACGTCCCATTAGCGACACCCTAGTTTTTCTGTGTGTTGACATCATTCCAGGTGTTCCAAGAAAACTGACATCCGAATTCGACACAACTCTCCACTTCAGATCTGTTGAGAGAGATTCCTTGAATGTCGCATTCGTGTGCACTGGAGTGAGGAATCATCGCTTATCCCTGAAAGATTGGGCATTAGTCTCGTCTCTTCCTGCATCAGTTCATCATTGAGAGCGAGAGTCCTTGAATAGAAGTGCTCATCGCCCCTTGAAGGTGTTCCCTATCTGTCTTCCCTTCTCATTCCCTCTTCACACGCGCCAACTACTTCCCTTTTCAGGTCATACGTGAGTAATCTGATAAGCCTTGAATCCTGTACATGTGTTAGATGCGTGAAATGAGATACTATAAGATGAGGAAGAGGAGACGATTTGCTCGCTCTGACGATCTCCTATTTATCTCCAATTTAGTCTCGTGAAGGGGCACACAATATGAGAAGCCCGACATTCCCTCCATAAGCGACAGACTTGGGTGGATAGAGTTTCAGATTGTGCAGAAAATGGAAGCGGGTGACACACGAGGAAATTCCGTATTTTTGCGGGTCAAGAATCACGATAAATTAACCGGTGAACAGATGTTTGCCGAGAGAGAGGAGAGCGTCATTTCTCGAAATTGACCACTAACGAGCTTAGCAAATCAAAGAATATGTACATGTCATAGTTTGAGTCACTCGAATGTTGATCACTTACCTTCACTTAGCTGACAGGAACGGCATCACAGTTAGTATCGTCTTCTTCCTGAACACCAGAACAGATAAGAAGGGGCGAACAATGCGGCCCGGGCGGCGTTGCGAATCGGGGTGCAAGTGAATAATTGATGTCGAGGGCCGAGAAAAGAGACACGACTGCCTGCGGGAGAACAATGGAATGGAGATTGGGTTAGAGAGGGGGTTTGGAGTCAGGAAGGTAACCACGAGAAACGAAATCGTATGAAGTTGGACACGTTTTTCTCAGTTATGAACCTCAAAGGACAGGTGAATTGGTGAAATGTGTTGGAACGAGAGAGCAGGAATATGAGAGAAGTGGATGATGTGAATGGAGGAGGATGACTACTCGATGGGGGTGAATATGTTTGACTTTTCTATTGTGGACATCTACAATATGATGTGACTGGATGAGCAATGATCACTCATGAGAAGTCGCAAAAGGATAGTGGAACTCATATCAGAATTGACATTTTCGATGAAGTGAAGGGGCGGCGGAATTGGAAAAGGGGAGAGCAAAAACGAGTCATATGTAAGTTATTGCATACTACGGGACACACTACTTGTATAGGGGCAGTAACGAGGACTGAGCGGCGGTCTCCCTGCATTCCACTTCCTTCTACGGAGAGGATTGGAATGAAGGAATCCTACTCCTTCATCTATCAGGCACCATAGGCTTCCAGAACGATTAATATATTGGAGGAAGGCTCGCGTACCGAGAAAGCATTCATCCTTCTCGGATCTCCACGGAGACTCTTGTAGTCGGGCGATGAAGTAACCAAGGAACATGAAGAATGCTAACACGATGGACAAGGAAGATTCTTCATCTGGACAACTGAACTTGACATGCAGTTTCTACAGAGATTGACCCTCTCTTCTGAATTGGCTTCTCACGGAAGGAAAAGATGAGTGACGAAGAATCGAGAGGACGGGCATAAGGGCACGGGCAGAAAACAACGGAGGCCCTTCCTCCATGAAGAAGAAGAGATGGAGGAGGAGGAGGAGGCCGAGGAGTGGGAGGAGGGAAGGTGAAACACGAGAATGGGCCATTCCTTCGCACCAATCTCTGTCCAAATACACGACGCAGTATAAGCGCCCCCATCCAAGATGGTATATGTTTTCATTGGAGGAAGATGAGTTTATACGAAGACGTGGATATTCAACTACTTCATGTGTGTACGACGATAAATGAGAGATGAAGGAGTGGAGGGGTCGACGGCCATAAAGGAACACCCGAGAGTAGTTGAAGGGAGCAACGAAGTGAATGTAATGGTGAAGGCGAAATGCGAGACGGTCTCGTCTTCGTCAGTCACTGACTCCTTCTTTCCACTCTTCTGCCTCATATTCGATTAGATTCTCTGTGCTAATTTGAGGGATCTATCTCAGCGAGCAAAGAGGGAGGCACTCAGAGTGGGCGACCGTACAGAAGAAATGTTGCGATGGTAGATAATCCCATTCACTGCTGCAGAAGCAGTTCTTCTGCAGTACACGAAGAAGTGCCTGACTGGGATTACGCACTTGATTTATGAGTGAGCGCGACACACTACTGCAACAATCTTCGCTCATCTAATGTAGTGCAGTCCCGAGGCCGAAAGCGACATTACTCGTGGTGATTTGTGTGGGGGGGGAGAAGACTGAAGAGGAAGAAGGTTGAGGAGACAAAGCGACCCAAGACACGAGATAGTACAGAAAGAAGACGAAGAAGAAGAAGAATTGGTGACAGAGTAATCAGGATGACACCATGGGAAGACACCAACTTCTCTCTGTGCAGTCAACTATCGGCAGCGTACAACAATCTCACATGCAAAAATAATCGCAGTCACTTTCTATTCGCACAAAGCACAAATGCCTATCCTTAATTAAAGTACGAAACGGAAGTAAAATGCCCGGGTCACGTACGACCCACGCACAGCCCACCCATCATTTAGATCATCTCTTTCTCATCGAAGAGTAATGAGAGCAATTTGACCCAATTGCATTCATCTGAAGACTGAGATAAAGTTATTCGCACTCAAAGATCAGGAGGAATCAGAACCAAAGTCCTCTCATGCAAGGCATAGCATGTAGTTAGCAGTACAGCAGTCAACCGCGCTCCCTTTCTCCTCCTCAGTCTCTTCCACTCCTACCCTCTCCCTCTTCCATTCCCTTATCCATTGGCGACCATCAAAACCAGAACGCGTACCAAATTGTCTTAGACGGCGAAGAGCGGCGAGGCCCAGGAATCAAGTTACTCTCTTCATCGCATTCTCTTCCCCGCAATAACATTCATTTGGCCGTGAAAGAGAGGAGAAGGGGCATGGATTCCGCACAACACACAGGCCATCCTCAACCATGAGGGGGACGATGAGCGGAGGGTTACCTTCCCTTCTCTCTTAGTCTTCTTCACCTAATGCAATTTTGTCGTGTAATTATTCTCAGAGGAATCGTTACCGATGAGGCTGAGTGGTTCGCAATTACTTCCCTTCCTCTTTCACTCAAAGGCAGCCTTTCTTGATTGCCACACGAGCACCTTTCCAGTCGGCGTCTCTGTGCAACTTCCCTTCTCTTTCTGTTTCCATCACAAAGGTAGAGCGCGCCCAGTACAGACCCAAGGAACTCCTTCTTCGTCCTCCTATCCAAACTCATCGCAAATCCTTCTTTATCGGATGAGGGCCTTTCTGCCCAGATGTGCAATTTCCCCATTTCTGTTTTGAGCAATAGTGATGAAATGAGATATGTCGTGGGTTGACAGAAGAGATCTATAAGAGAGCACAACGCAAAGGGCAAATCATGGAACAATAAGGAAGACGGGCTAATGGACCAGAGGGCTTCAAGGCTTCTGCAGATCGTCCTCGTATTCATCCTTCTTCGTGCACGCTTTGACACAACCGAGGATGAGCCTGAAATTAGGAGAATGAAGGGTGGACAGGACATCAAAGGGAATGAAAAAGATAATCACATGAATACGAATCCAATTGCCACAAGGATAGCCTGAGCGATTAGGTAAGTATTGTCGGAATCGAATTCGATTGTAATGAGCTCCTCCACCTGAAGGGACCAACAACATCATGCTCAATGGTTGCACACACTCACATATTCGATTTTCTTCACGTTCAGATCAGCAATTTTGTGCAGATGTCCGAATGCCTGAACAGTTTGACTTGTTATTCGTGTTCGTTCTCTTGAAGAGCAGGCTGACAGAACCTTCAACTTATTCGCAATTCCTTCCGGATCCACGAAGTCATCCTCTTCATAAGGAGTCGTCTCGTTGAGATTCTGAAGAGACGAATATTGTTGACTCATCCGGATCAGAATGCACCTTCTTGAGAACAGCGAACTGCACAGTCAGTTCATCCTCTGTTCCCTGACAGCTCACACGAAGGATGATGAGTGAGTCCTGCATTATTCATTCAGGAAGTTCGTGTCTTATACTCATTGCCCCCACCTTCTGAATTCTGAGTGATTTCGCAGCAATCGACTCCACGAACTTCTCCTGAGGCCATTCCTCCATGTCCTTGTCACTGTCATCCAGTTCAAACTTCACCGAGACTGCGGGGAATTTGCCGTCCTCAGCTGGCCGTGCTACCCGATTGCACGATCGTTCGGGGGCAGGATTCTGAATGAGGAATGAGAGGTGCAAAAGGATGAACAAGCACCTCTTCTGTTCGGGAAATTTGGCACACGCAAGCGTGGTCGTCGTGGTCGGGGTTGCACACCTGCAATATTATTGACCTTTGAAATTTGCAAAAAGAGAAATGGGGCTGATCGTTGAATCTGGCTGATCAGTCGGCCTCTGCAGTGATGGACCCAAAGATTTGATTCACTTGGTGTTCCTCCATCGGACAGATAGCGGCCCAGGCTGAGACTGCAAAAAGGAGACAACACAACGGCGCCCGATGCATCTGAAGAACAAATCATACAGGGAGGAAAATAAGAACAAGAACGAATCAGCAAGTACGAAGTACACAAAAATATTGGAAAACTAGCTGCTTAGCGGGGTTTCAGAAGACCCAAAAATTGGATATAATAACAGATTAGAGGCGTCATCAAGAGGAAGCTGTAGGGGTAGAGAGGGCAAAAGGTACAGAAGAGATAGTGCGGATATGAGGGGAAGGAGTGTTCTAAGTGGGGGAGACTCTCCCTTCTGTTTTAACATTTCTCCCGTTTCTGCCCTCTGTATTACGCGAAGAGTGAGTTGACTACTGACAAACTGTGTGTATCTGCCCCTTCGTCGTAACTGTTCTGTTAGCTGATTGGCACATTGGCACTTGAGACGAAGGGGAGAAGGAGCGGTGCTGCAGGAAGACATTCCACATCAATAAGGGAATCTTCCGATCCACCCTCTGTCATCTGTTTGAGGGATCGTGGGAGATCAGAACAAACAACAATCACATATCATGTGTGTTCTGAAGTACTTCAACACGACCTTGATCCTTTGTTCTCTCGAAGAAAATCATTCAGATGTGTTATTAGGCAGTTAGGTATGCAACTTGTTTTCCTACTCGTAAGAACAATGGATGAGAGTAAACAGGTTCAATAGAGGTCGAATGGCAATCAGGGAGGAAAAGAAGTCGCTTGGTGTTCAAAGAGAAGGAGGAGTTCCATGGCGTCTCAGGTAAGTTGCAGACACTTCATATGGTCTCTTCAAGATTCACCATGGTGTCAGTTCTCGCCGTTCTTCTGTCTCTCATTGCCTTCGCTGAGGCCAAGAGTTGTTCTGCCACTTGTTCACCACAAGTCACCCTTCCGTGGTAAACATGATTTTTTCACTATTTGTTTCATTCGCGAACTCTCTTCAGCACGTTCGGGAGTCTTAACAAATGTTTAGCTAGAGAATGTGAAGAAAAGTGCAAAAGTGATGAAGGACGGAAGATGATTGCGTGTTACTGCAGGTAGATCCCCCCAACACTATCGACTAGGGTTTTTGAATCGGTAGTAAAGTGCAGTCCTCATTCGTATAATAGGAGTGGTTGTCTATCGAACGCAGAGACAACCGCTCCGCTGAAATTAGAAGAATGAGAAAACACTTTAGTACTCATTTAGAAATCGTACAATCGACATGCAAGGAACTTTGCAGGGGCAATCACGATGACAGAACCTTCCGTATGTGCTTCTGTGGTCCGAGCAAGAATGGCAAAGGAAAACCAACACAACATCATTTGCTTTTCTAACTTCCATCACTTGCTCTTGCTTGCGAACATCGTTTTTCGTGTGTTACGTTGTAGAATGACGTCCTAGATGGAATCAAAACTATAATAGAAACAGTGAAATGCAGAAGTGCGATGTCTTTGTATCAGGGAAATTTTCTGTTTGATTACCTATGAAAGTATTAAATCATGAATAATGGTTTCATTATGATAAAATTGGATAAAGTGATGTGAATCCTCATCTAAAATAAACGGTGTTCTTGCATACTGAACAAACATAAAAAGGTAGTACCTTACTATAAGTGAGCATATAAAGTGTGGTGTCGGAATTTGTGCACTCGATTACGGTAGTTGTACGCAATTGCTGGATTTCCTTTAGACAAACGTAGCCAGAAATTTGATCCACGTTTCAAACATTTCCAGTTTCTTCAAGAAAACTTCATCAGTTTCTATTGTTAATTATTAATTTAGCTTTATGGTGATGCTATACTAACTGGGAAAAATTATGGAGGCACGGAAATCGAAGATTCTCGTGCGATATGACGAGATTTTCAACAAGGTTTGTCTTGAGCAGCTGTTTTCTTTGCAAATAGGATATTTCCATGGTCACTGGTAATGTATTATGATGATTTAGGATGTGCCACCGGAAGATCTCTCCCTGGACGAGGTCTTCCTCATTCGTGGCAATACCGACTACCTGGTGTCCCGATTGAACGAAGTGGATGAGGCCTTCATGGAGGAAAGGAGAGAAGTCTTCTCTCTTCTCATGGGACGAAGTGCTGAATGTGTGGCAAATGAGACTTCGGTCGCTGTATACAATGCCTGTCAGGTTAGATTTCGTTCTCATTCAGTCTCCAGGGACTCATAAACGATAAATTTGTCGTCATTCTTCCCCGCCGCGAGGTCGTCTATCATGGAGTGAGACAACCGCGCTCCGGAGACGAATGGCAAACAATTAATCGTTTTAGAACCCTACAAGTACCTTTTCATAACTCGAATGCTTTAGACCTTCGTGACTGTCCTCAAATGCGTCGTCCCTCGTTTCGGATTCCGCAAGTCGGTCGATTTGCTGTTTGAGGACGCCGAACACAGTTTCACGGTTGGTAATTTCTTTGCTTTTTCGCTAAATTCTTCATGATTTTTAGGCGATATTGCGACGCTTTTATTTCTTTATGGTGGAATCAGTGCCCGACGACCTGAAGACCATCTCCATGCACTTCCTGCAGCGACTATCACTCCTTCCCTGTGATGTCAGTCTATTCCTGATGGTCTTTCACAAGAACTTGGTTGTTTCCAGGATGCAGACCTTCCCCTATTCGCTAATCTCATTATTTCTCCCTCCTTCGATGTTATCACTGCAGTCTTCGCCCAGACTGAATCCCTCCACACTCTCGGGCCGATTGCAAGTATGCATTCATTATAATTTTTTGCAATATTGATGATTCTCTCTGTTTCGTAACGTTCCCCCATTTCTGAATCTTTTAGTGCGTGTGATGGCATTGATGTTATCGCGTGTGCAATCACTGGGAGAGAAGGACGATTTTGTATGCAAGAAGCTCGCCTCATTACATGATGATCTCGCTCTGCAAGTAAGCCCTCGCTTCCTCCACTGACCCGCGAAAGATAGTAGGCGCCATGGACATTTGCGCCATAATGGTTAAATGAACTAGTGCGCTGTGAGAAAGTGCACAATGATGGCGCAACTGTCCATTTCACTATTATGGCGCAATTATTCGTGGTGTGCTTGTCTTGTATCCCCGTATCCTTCCCCCATTAACTTCCTTCCTTGCAGGGACTTTCTGATCTCATCGTGCAGCAGATGGAGGCATCCAATGCATACTATGCACAGTATCTAGCTAGTTCGAATGGCTCAGTCATCTCCAGACTTGCCTCGATATTCTCCAATTCATCGGAGTATATTTTCACCTTTTTTGTTTTTATATCCCGAATATTTTTCAGTGATGGGGACACTCCTTTCGATCCTTCCCTCGACCTTCCATGTCTCTTTGCTCTCTTCGAGGCCATACGATACAATAAACCCTTCGTCAGCACCATTCTCACCGTGAGTTACAGGAAGACATTCGAAGATTACTGTATCCATGGTCAGATGAGGTCTTCTATAGACTCCTCAACTGAAGACAAGGAGAGATCACTCGTGTTGAGATACTTCTTCGCCCATTGCTCTCTCGCCTTTGAGGAGACTAAAAGTGAGTATCTTCGACATGTCCATTCATTAATACTAATATCGTTAGCCAAGCGCCGTTAAGATAAATACAGTCTAATTTCAGACGAGCCTGGTCTCTTCAGTGGTCGACTGTGTCTCCTCATTCTCCTTCTCCTGGCAGACGATGTCTTCGTCCAGAATGCACTGCACGATCCTCACAATGTGAGTGTCGTTCCCCTCTTCAGGCCGGCAATGCTGCACAGACCAGGTACGTCATCTTGACTGAGTTGAGGAATCACATAGAAAAAACTGTCAGCGAAACTGTGGGATTGCCATTTGGCAGTTTGAAACTGTTACTGATGACGGTTTCACTGTCACTGGTGACAGTTTGAAACTGTCAAACGGCAATCTTACAGCTTCCTGCAGCGAAACTGTTACCAGTGACAGTTATTTTTCTGTGTGATGAGATCAATGAGAAAACTACAGTATACTCTCTTCAGCACAATTGGACTGTCGTCGTCCCTCGTGTACGCTGGGCACCACAGTCCTCGACATCATCACTGAACTGCTCGTCTCCCATCTGAAGATCGGATTTCCCCTCGAGTTCTATGAGTGAGTCATCAGGTGAAAGGCCAGGACATTTGCGAATTGTGAAATGGACCAATTCGTCGCGATAATGCTACTGATACTGGTGCATATGCCCATTTCACCATTAAGACGTGTCCATAGCATTTTTGTCTTTCACATGAGTCATCGATGTCCATCATTCGTTGACCATGTTGTACTTGCAGCCTGGCCCTGGGAATCGTCCATCGATTGCTTGCATATCAGAAGAATCGATGTGTGAGGATGAGTCAATGGCAGCCACTCTTCAATGGTCAGTGTTACTGTATGAAATTAGATTTGCAACTGTACGTCGCGTATATATTATAGAATAGAGACGAAGATGTAGCCAATACTCCACTAGGATGAGTTTGACGATTTCTGAACAATTTGTCTATATATTTCCTTTAACATAATAGCATTACAAAGATCGAGTCTACAGGGCGATGACGGAAATTCCTTTTCAGCCATGCTCTCCCTGATGCGATTCCTGGTCTCCCATGAGGGAAAGTGCACCATGTCCATCTACCCTCTCTGCTTCCGCATCATCGTTGTCATCAATCTCTTCCTCACATTCGGAGACACTTTCCTCCCTTCTGGAGAGGCATACGACCTTCTCTACTATGAACTGGTCAGTGACTGAACTGGGCAATAAAACACATTCTACTTCTCAGGTGCGACAAGAGAGTATCTTCGTTCTCCTGCAAGAAGCAGTCGAGAGAAGACTGGAGAAGGAAAAGGACAGTGATTGGTAAGAGACATCACTCTGAGCGAGGATACGGTAGTCATTCAGGGAATTCGCTGCGAAGGTGAAGAATCACTTGGTGAATCCGATGATAATCATCAATACGATCAAGGAAAAGATTGCACAGGCCGGAGGAGGACTCGAACAGGAACAAGTAGGAAATTCCATTCATGTCGCGCTTCATTTCGACTATTTACACTTCTTCGAAACATTACATTTACTGCTTGACTGACTTCGAAACCCCTAAGAAATATCTGAATAATAGGGTGTCGCTATTGAAAGCGGTCCCGGGAGACCCGATACGAAATGAAAAAGGTTGTCCTCTTCACGGGAATATAGGCAATTGAACAACGTCCCAGACATGCCTGGGAATCCCATTTTTCAGCGCTCCATAGTGGTCTATCTTTCGCTCTTCAGTTTAGACCATTTGAAATAACTGAAAATGGGAGTCGCAGCCATGGCATTCCTACTGTAACTTATTCATTTGTCTTTCTTCCTGGAAAGAGAGCGGACGGTTTGCGATACCATAGTGAATACCGGGGAATTCAAATAAGTCCGTACCGTAATCATTTCAGATCATTGAAATGATCCGTTCCTCCTTCGAGACTCTCTCACTCAAGTTATACGATGGTCTGACTGTGGTGGCCCCATATGAACACGACAGACAACGACCATTCTTCCTCGTTCTTGGAAGAACTCTCATGGCTGAAAGTGAGAAGAGGAAGGCTAGTCAACTACCGCCATTCGATTATGCTACTCTTGTTGAGAATCTATCGTCTATTAGGGACTAATATTATATATTGATCGAACATGTTCCATAGAATAGTTATGCTCGTTCCTACTGCCTCATTGAATTCATTGACATATATGCACGTTGAGTATACCTTGTTGTACATTTGATGTAATCTGTGTTGTGATATAATCTTATTATCCCTTACAGTGTTGATTGGTTACTTTGTGGCCTTAGCTTGCCGTTGAATGGCGTCGTCACAGTGTCTTTAACCTCTTTCTCGAGTATTCGTTTCCTTCTGTGATCCACACACTGCCTATGCAGTTTGAGTGCATTGTATGAGTGCTTCTCTCCTGTCTGTATCGTCTCTTCCCCCTCTCATCTCCAGTCATTCCCTTTCCCTTCTGCCATGCACATCGCATCAGCTTTTCTCCCTTCGACCCCTCTTCCCTCTCTCCCATACTACCATTCGGTTACTTGTTCCCGTCCCATCGGCTGATATAGAGTTTGCCATGCAATCACGCGAGTAATCCCGTTCCATCTCGGATTGAGGGCGGTTGTGTCCGCTGGATACCATCATGTGTCTCTTCATTCCCATTCGACTCTTATGAGTGATTGAGAGGATGAAGCAGCCACTAGCTAATCTCTTCCTGCCTTTTTGTGCGTATGCAATATGGGGTTGGAACTCCCCACACAATCAGACCATTGCATCTTATCGGGAGAGAATTGTCGTCTTCTGCTGCGTGTGGAGAGAGATTGAAGAGAGCAAAGGGCCATTTCAGAGGTCGTTCTCTGTCTGTTCTCACCTCATTTTGCATCAATTACTGAGTGTAGCACATTTGTCTATCACATCGTCCTTGGACAACTCAGCCTAAAAAGTCCCACGTGGCCGCTATGCTCCTCCTCTCATTTGTTTTTCCTTCCCCGTTCGTTTGCATGTTGTGGTGTCCATGCCTTTGTTATTGTTACTCTTTCAGTTACATGATGGCACCAGATCGGAATGGGAACAGTACTGAACAAAAACCAGTGCAGCTTTTCAAGCCAAGTGGAATGGGAGAGGCCGAGGACCGTCTGAGAGTGCAGATCAACACGAACAGAGGAGAAAACATTCGTGAGTGAACTGTTGAGCTTGAAAGTAAAAACTTGGTGACTAACGGTAAAACTATATAAATTGTGTTGCTTCGTTCTCCGTAAGTAGACAGAATGATTCAGTGCCCAACTACCAATCCCTGCACGAGTACTCCATCAAGCACTGCGAGGAGTTCTGGGAGGAGATGATGGAGTACGCCAAGATCAAACTGAGCACTACATATGAGGGCAAGGTGAATCTTATGGTTTCTTATAACACAACGGTAATATCATGCGAAAATTGCATTTTTCATTCGTCAAATCTCTGAGAATCGGTTGTCTCTCAGATACGATAGAAAACCGCTAATAGGGAATAAGACGAATCAGTAATGCCTAAAAGTACCGTTATAGGATCCCTAGTCAGCATGTGCACAAACCATTAACTACGCACGTTCGTCAGGTTCTCTCTTCTCCCAACATCGCAGACTTCCCCATGTGGTTCAAAGGTGCCATGTTGAATTACACAGAGAACTGTCTGAACAAGGGAAGGCCACAGGACCCAGCGTTCATCACTGCGTGTAAGCAACTATCCTCCGAATTCTGAGCTGATTTGACGAAGCGAAAAATAATGCCATTTAGACAGTGCCACGGAGACTGAAGTGATCACGTTCGAGAGACTGAGACAGGATGTGGAGAACCTCGGAAGAGACTTGAGGAACATGGGAGTTAAGTGAGTGCAATTCATAACCTGTGCAATTCGTGATGTTCATTCATATGTTTCGATGACTGGAAGGTCTAAGTCGAAGTGATCAATGCAGAGATGAAAAAGAGGGAACGTAGATTAGGGGTTCAATGATCATTGATCGAACGTCATTCACGTGTTTCATCGCCTTTTTAGACAAACCCGTTGTCGTTTCGAACCTAGTCTGATCTACTCTCCAATTTTTTCTGCCTTTCAATTTCACTCATTTGTAATCAATGATTACAAATGAGTGAAATTGAAAGGCAGATTACTAATCATTGTGGCGTATAATGATGTAATTGCAGACCGAGTGATGCTGTCTGTGGATTCATGCCCAACTCTTATTACACAGCAGTGGCCATGTTCGCGACTGCTGCAGTGGGAGCTGTGTGGAGCAGTGCCTCAGTGGACTTTGGACCGAGAGGAGTCCTCGATAGATTTCAACAGGTCCCAACACGCTAAAGACGCTTAGTTTACGTAACATTCAGTATGCTCAGCATAATCCGAAACGAAGTTTTTTCGAATCAAAGCAATGTTCAGGTCAAGCCGAAGGTTCTCGTCACTGTTTATGCCGTGACATACAAGGGAAAGAGGTGGAATATGCATGAGAAGATCAATGAAATTGTTGATGGTACGGTATTTCACTGCGGATTTGTTAGTTAGTGCACAAAACTGTGCGTAAAGAGTGAAGGAGGGTTAGAAAGGAAGTATAGACGATGAAACGACATACAGTATACCGTATACTTTAACTCGATAACCGAGCAGCCGTTACTAATTTTCTCTTTTACAGGTCTTCCTGAACTGGAGCACATCCTCGTCTTTTCCCATCTGAAAGAGAAGGACGAGAGTATGAAGAGGGAGGGAGAATTCTCAGAGAGAGTCCAGGGAATGATGAGGAAAATGACAACGAAGACAGAGAAGGAAGAACATCCCCCATTCGAGTACGAACAGGTATGCATTTCTTCTGTTGGTATTTTGGCGCATTGAATCTGATGACTACTAATGTTTTTGAAATGGTAGAAGAAGGCATAGTCTATAGTCTAACTCGTGTGGAGCGGTTCTCTATCACATGAGTGCGGCAACGGCTCTTGGTGAATTATATGAAACACGAATGCACTCTACTACCGTTTTAGAAACGCTAGAGACTACCGTAATCATCTGAAGAAATATTCATGATTTTTATTCAGGTGCCCTTCGCCCATCCTCTCTTCATTATGTTCTCTTCTGGAACGACGGGAATCCCCAAGGCCATCGTGCACTCGCAGGGAGTGAGTGAATCGTTATTTGAATGCAAGTTGTTTTCATGAAAAAAAGCTAACGAGGTTAATATCTCGTGTATGCAAATGAACTGTAAATGGTAACAATAGCTCGTCAGAGTAGCATTTTTACAGGGAACCCTCCTCAAACACGTGGAGGAGCATCTCATCCAAGAGAACGCTGTCCCGTCCGATCGAATGCTCTTCTACACGACGTGTGGTTGGATGATGTGGAATTGGCTTATGACTTTCACCTATGTTGGAGGTGATCAGAGCACACTGACACTGAGACAATAGTATTTTCCTTCAGCCTCCATCGTTGTCTTCGATGAGTCTCCCCTTGAGCCCGATCCTCATATTCTTCTCAAGATCGCAGCCAACACTGAGTGCACGATGATTGGCGCAGGAGCCAAGTTGTACGACGAATACCACAAGATGGACGTTGATTTCAGTGAGTACACTGCTAAGAATACCGTGTGAGTGACAGACAGACAAGAGCGCCATGGACATTTGCGCCTTAAATGTGAAATAGACATATGTGCCATCCTTGATATCAGTGTCACGGCGGAATGATTCATTTCACAATTATGGTGCAAGTGTCCATGGCGCTGTCTTCTTTCACCTTACCTTATTTCACTGTGTTCTCCCGTCAAACGGTTGTGTTCAGACTCGCTATACAACCTCAAGAAGATCCGCATGATTCTCTCGACTGGATCCCCTCTGAAAGCCTCTTCATTCGAATTCATCGGAAGGAACATCGCACCCGGAGTGAGTATTACACCCTCATTCATTACTAACATGTGCGTTTGCGATTGGTTTTCACATTGAATGGCCGCAGATGTGAACAGAATGGGGATTGTAGCATAGGATGTCGCTATCAGGACTTTAGTGCACTTTTCACTAGTTTAATCAGCGCGGAGCTGAACTTAGACGAATGACAATTGCACTAAAGTCTCTGATAGAGATAACCTATTGTAGCAATGATTGCAGGCCGTAATCGGATCCATCTCTGGAGGAACAGACATCATCGGATGCTTCATGGGAGCATCCCTTTCACTTCCTGTCTATGCTGGAGAGTGTCAGTGTCTGTATTTGGGAATGGACATGCACGCATATGACGAAGATGGTGAGGATCGTCTCGATTTCTAGTATTTATAGTATTTGACCAGTCTATATAATATAGACTATGTTTATCACTGAATCTGGAATGGCTAAAATGACCTAAAATTAATTTTTGCAGGAAAGCCCGTACTAGGGGAGCAGGGAGAATTAGTATGCACAACTCCTTTCCCCTCAATGCCCACTCATTTCCTCAACGATGCCGTGAGTCTTCTTCTCCTCCCCAATCCACTGACCCTCTTCATCACAGAAGCACACGAAATACAAGGCCGCGTACTTTGACCGATTCCCGGATGTTTGGGCCCACGGCGACTTCTGCATTATCAGTAAAGAGACTGGAGGAGTGGTGATGCTTGGAAGGTCGGTCCCCTACATTCAATTGTTCCCCCCGTTTCCATTCCTGTCACTCTCCATGGATACGTGTTGACCATCACTTTTACTGCGTTGCCTGTATTTGTTGTGAGGGGAGACAGTGGCTAGATTGACAGAGTGCCTATAGGAGGATTCGTCCACACAGACAATCACTCCATCCAACACTATAAGGGCGATAAGATTATGCTGACCGGTACATTGTTTCGGGTGATAGCAGCCACGTGGAAGAAACATTGAGAATGATCACCATTATTTTTAGGAGTGACGCCACTTTGAACAGAGGCGGAGTGAGGATTGGAACAGCGGATATTTACGCCGTAGTGGAGAGATTCGAGGAGATCAACGACTGTATTGTGGCAGGACAGACCATGTATGTAAAGGGGAGGAGAGGGGGAATAAAAGAGTGCAAAGACACGGGTGCTATGGACACTTGCGCCATAACGGTGAAATGGACACTTCACCACTATGGCGCAAATTCCTTGGTGCTAATATTTTTCACATAAAAACGATTGCATTTCAGTCCCAAGGAAGACGATGAGAGCATCCTTCTCTTCGTCAAGATGAACGAGGGAAAGACATTGGACGACACATTGAAAAAGAAGATCAACACATTAATCCGGACTATGATGAGTCCCCGTCACATTCCCAATGCCATCCACGAAGTCGATGACATCCCCGTACGTTTTCTTCCCTCTCTCCACCTCAGTTCTTCTTCGCTAGCCATATCATCCCCCTACAAACAACAACAGAATTACGGTCTTTATTTGCTTTGGATCCTGCAAATAATGACTTCCCCGGAAAACAAAATGTTTTGCTCCTACTACTGCATTCGCCCTCAATCTTCATTATTTCAGTACACAAGTTCGGGCAAGAAAGTGGAAATGGCAGTGAAGAAAATTATTAATGGAGATCAGGTAAACACAACCAAGTGAAACTCCCATCATTTCCATATTCCCTCACTAATTCCCTGCCTTCGGGGATTCTTAGGAAGGCCTTGCAATCCGAGAAAATCCGGTCGGATGATCCCCTACACTAAAATGATCGAACGTCATTACTTCATTATATGCCCCATTCCCCTCTGAGAACCCCCCATCCTAAACCAATAAACATGCTAATGCAATCACATTGCGAAACAGAATTATCCTCACTGAATGGATGGCATTTCAGGTGCGGAATTTATCTTCTCTAAGGAATCCGGATTCACTCGACTGCTACAAACAATTCGCCCTCGCATCCTGAACCTCTTTATGTCCTGATTATTATTGTTAGTCTTAGATATCTTATCATTTTATTGCTTCGTACTTGCCAGTTTCTCCTCTGCTCTTGTCGTAGCCAATTTACCTATGTCTATATTCCAATGTCAGATTGTTCGCATAGAGTCTCTATTGAACTGCCCTTCCGGTGGTCGTCATAGCCCTTCTTCTTCTCCCATATCGTACGACACTGGTTGTTATAGGTGACATCTTCCCTGTCATCCATTCACTCCGACTCCGTCCGTTCTTGTGATTGCTTTCATGAACCTTCCTCTCCGGTACATAGCCACCTTCTCCCCTCGACTTTGTCCCTTTCAACCGCCTTCCCCAAATTACCTCCAGACCCCACTCTACATTGTTTGCATATGCGTGATTCGCTGTCGTAATATGAAGCTCCAATTAGCCCCCGTCGGTGGGGAGACAAAATAAACAGGCAAAGGGAAGACGACCCTCTGGGGAGATTACCGTATGAGTGAATGATGGATGTACGCAGAGGGGCTTTGCGTGTCAGTCTAATGGTACTACGAGGGATGTCAAATGTCCTTCTTATTCGCTCCCTCTCCCCACTCCTTCAGCCCTTCACTGATTCCGTACCACCTAACACCGATCGGTCGACGTTATCTGCTGTGGCCACTGCTTTCGTCTCGATTGATGCCTGAACAAAGCCAATGAAGTGCTCGTCCCTTTCTGCTACTCACTTCTTTCTCTCTTGGACACTGGGGAAGCATTCGTTTCCCTGCTCCTTCGCGTCATTTCATGCAGAATATGATGTGAACGCAATGTGTTATTCCTACATAATCTTCCAGATATATCCAAATAGCAGATGGTCTCTGATGTCTTCTTACAGGATCGCGACTGTATTTCCTTCTCGTTCGTGAGAATCTTCCCTCCCCACTCGTTATCCCCTATCTCATTCCTCGCAAATTCTGCTGACTCGACATACCCACTCCTTCGTCACTACAGGGCCATCTCCAACTTTGTGTCCTTTCTTCTCCTTCTCCGACCAAGTCCAATTTCGCCAGCACTCTCACACTCTTCAAGTCAGCTTCCGTCCTCTTTCCCCTCTTCTCCTTTCTTAGTCCTTGGCCCTCCCCTCCCCTCCCTCATTCTCCTCCTCCTCTCCCCCTTCCTCCC
>JACMIF010000555.1:13481-36392 GCA_014805445.1 Diplogasteroides magnus | reverse complement strand
CGTGACTCATATGTTAAGTAGGGGCAGACTCATAGTCCATGATGACATAGGTGACCATACCTAAAACGAGTTCCTCGCTAGCAAACACCACCTAATGAACTAATGTGACAAGACTTATGCAACAACCTAATATAATATATAGGGGTGCTGAAACCTATTCTAACGCAATAGCGAACTTGTGAATTTGAGCTGTTTTTCGCTGTATTTTGATTTGAACCAACCAAAAATGATGTATAAAAACATTTTGGGGTCATTTGTGCAATTATCTATCGAAATATAGACCAAACAAAATGTGTCAAAATAACGTTGAGATATGTTTCAACACTATAATAAATTCGGATAAACATAGGAACTCATCGACGTGTACTGATTTTTATCAGTTCCGTTTACCACAATAATAAGAGGACAGGCAGAAATGTTCGTTGATAATGGATAATATCATTCATTGATAGCAAAAATGCTCATGACGCCCACTGTATTATGGAGTTATGAAGAATAGCAACTCCGAAGTTCCGTTCTTTATCCAACCTAATCTACGGCGGCTGGTCCTTTTTGCTCTCCACGTATCCGATGTCCTCTCTGTTGTCGTCCTCGTGCTTGCCCCGGAAGGCCTTCGCTCCGTCTGAAGCTCGTGTTGACCGGGGTACTGTAGCAGCGCGGGCGGACGCGTCGCGGTCGAGAACTGACGTTTCATATTGTCCTTGATGGGGACGAGAATCTTGAATCCCATACGGCCCTTTGAATTGACGTACGCGACGGCGCCTCTGTTGGCCTGAGACGAGTCCATGACGATCAGAGCACTTATGAGAGGACTAGGGTTGGCAGTTAATAAGCGAGATCGGATATGCTTCACGGAAGTTACATAACTTTGAGGCTCAGTGAAACATAACCAATTTCGAATGCATCCTGCCAACCATAGAAGGGACCACGTACTCTGTCTGGATAGTAGGCGGGCGCAGTGAATATCGTGACCAATTTGCGATCAGCGAAGAAATTGAAGCCATTCATCATCATCTCAATGTTATAGATGCCGGAACCATTCAAAAGGCTGCCTTTAGTTATGGCCTTTCTTTACGGTCTTTGGAGTAAATACATGGGCGAAAGACAGAAGCTCCGTGAACTCTTCCGCCGCAGTTATGAAATGTGCAATTGCCCCTTGACAATGTTGAGAACGATGACGCATAAGTCAATGTCACTATAATACTACGGCGCAAATGTCCATGGCTCCCTAGATTTTCACCCAGATACATACTTGATGGGCGCGTACAATGAGCTTCAATCCCAGTCTCTGCAGGGTATCCTGAAGAGAATCATTTCACGCCTCAACTCGTCCCAACACCACTAACATGCAATACGTTCTCCCCAAAGTGGACGCTCACTCCCCGCACCTTGTTGGGAATGTATCTGAACCTCATAATCCCAGACTGCAATGCGTGGCCATAAGCGTCGCGGTCGAAGGCACTGACCCAACCAAATCGAGCATCGGGTCCGCCCACAGAAGATCCATGGCCAGCCTGCTCTCCGACGGGTCCAGAAGCGGGCGTGGAATCTGCAAACCGCAACGCGTAGCTTGACGCGTCGCGGTCAGGGTCTTTTCTGACCTTGTGAATGTCATCGAGACTGTGCAGTTCTTCTGAGATGCCACCATGCATTGCGAGGATTGTCTTGCCTGACATTTGAGAGAGATTAGAGACACGATAATTGACAATAAGCAGTGAGTTCTAAATTTGACAATTTGCGGCCATTCTTCTCCGTAGCGCTGTTGTCTCAGCGTCTGGTAGACAACCGCGCAGCGGAGAAGAATGACGACAAATAGCCCGCTTTGGAAGTCTCAAAACTAACCTATTAGACAAGCGAGGGGCATGTACGCAAAGCACTCGTTGAACATCGACCACAGTGACTCTGCGTGTCCCTCAACATTCAGGCAATTCAATTGCCATTTGTGTGGTAACCATTTCCCAGTCATCACCAAATGCACATCCATTTCACGGCCCGTCACATTCTTTACCCACCCATTCCTTTTCCCGTGGATTGCACAATGTTGTGCAATCTCATTTTTGCGTTGTTAAAGGATTCAACAAGGACGTTCCTTCCGTCAGCACGGATGGCCGAGTGGTCTAAGGCGCCAGACTCAAGTTCTGGTACTCGTAAGAGTGCGTGAGTTCGAACCTCACTCCGTGCAAAACTTTTGCTCCCTTACAGTTTCGAATCGATCCACCAGCTCATCATAGAAGCCGTACACTCGGTTGATTCCTCTCGTCTCGTGATTTCCTCGTAGTAACACCATCTGCCATAATGGAGCAGTTAGTAAAGGTCAAAGAGCAATGTTCTACTTTGCAGATACAGTATCGACTTCTTCACTATTTACTTTGGCAAAACCCACCGAGGCGGGATACTTCAGCTTGAGTAAAAAGACGAGCATTATGCATTCAAGTGACATCTTTCCGCTGAAAAGATCAAGAGATCAAGAGATCAAGAGATCAAAGATCAACGAACCGATCAATGTAGTCTCCCAGAAAGACGTAACGCTGATTCGCGTAGCCAGGCGATTTTGGCGTGTTAAAGAATTGAAAGGCTCGCATCAAATCTCGATACTGAAATGGGAGCGCTGACCGCGACGCGCATGAGCGTGCGTTGCGGTCGGACGGACCTGACCATGGATATCTCCCACGATGACACAAGGCAGAATGCATTCGGCCAGACTCTTCTCCTGCTTCAACTGCTCCTTCACCAGCATCAACACTTTGACCACATCCGCCGGCTTGTAGGGGAACTGAAAGGAGCTCATCGACCGCAACGCTTCGGGACAGGCGTCGCGCTCGCTTACTGGGTTTTGATGGAATTTCCTTCGCGTCTGCTTGTGGAGAAGAACGGTGACGTTGTTGTTCTTCGTGACGATGGACTGAATGTGATCGGACTTCTTCTATCTTTGAGCTCATTTCGCTGTCATCTTCCTTTCAGGTGTAGTTGTCTACCTAAATCAGCAAAGTCTACCTGTACTTGCTTGTCCGCTTGCACTTCCACCAGTTCCAGTGTCTTGCGGGGTCCACTACAATACTACGTTTACTGCCGAGTTGGCGGAGAGTTTCATAAGCTTGCCCCAGAGAAATTATTGCACCCTATTCAGTTTTATTTAAGTATTTTTTTAGCAATATAAATGTCGAAAATTCGAAGCATTTACTTCTTCCGAGGTACAGAGTCCTTCACTTCCGGCATAGAATCCGCTGATGGATCCTGCTGAAATTGGTCTGTCATGAGTTTGACCCAATTGAACTCTCCCGGCTGACCAAGTTGACCTACCGTATCCTTATTGTCTTTGTTGACGGCGGGTTCTTTGATCTCTTCATTCTCTTCTGCATCATCCACAGATGGTTTGTTGTTGTTGTCCTCGACCGATCCCGTAGTGGTGGTTGTTGTGGTATTTGTCTTCTTCTTTCTCACCTTTTTCGGACTATTCTGAAATGACCGTAACAGTTATGATTACGGTAGTTCAAAGAGTGATTACGGTAGGTTACGGTAATGCATAGAATCCTTACGGTAGGTCAAATACCTTATGCGGGCTGTTGTGCGGACTGGACATTGCGAGACTGGTCGACCGTCCGGGATGAGCGAAGAGAATGAGAATGACGAAGATGGACTCATTTGCATCCCATAGTGCGTCTGCGCGAGATAACGATTGCAAGAGTTCACACGTATCGTGCCCCGTCATTGCCCCGTTCACGGCCTGCCCCATTTGAGTGCTGCACAAACCGCGTGCATGCACGCGGACGGAGTAGAAGTTGGCAAGGGGAAGTAATAGTCCTTCTTAGATGTGCATCCACTTATCCTAATTGTCCTTCACAGTTCAAGGGGGGTTACTGCATATGAAAAGTCGGTTGAGAGTGGCGTTCCTTATTCAATGGCCTTTTCTGTCTGTGTCTCTTCTCCTCTCGTTGTCTCTCGTCCTCCACTCCCTCCCTAGGAGGAGGAGGTATACCTATTGTCCGTACTCAGTGGACAGAGTGGTGGAAAGTATCCATTCACCCTCCCTCTCTCTTCCATTCTTCACTCTCTAAAGTTGAACAGAGTCTTGGCCAACAACACTTCGGTGTATAAGTGAGTATGACAGTTCTGGCTCAACCAACCTTCACCCTCCCCCTCACTCTTTATGAAACCATCACTTTCTATCTCTCGCTAAGACGCCTCGATTATGTTTCACAGACCCTATTTTCATGGACAATTCCCTTGACATCAATTTCTTAGACTTGTCGCTTTTAATTCAACTATGAAATGTCCACTTTAATACTTACTTTCATACTTATTAAAACGGTAATTGTATGCATTTCTCATTCGTCTGTTTCGCGTCGGAGCTGTTGCCACGAGAGACATAACAGCTCCTCGGTGATTAGCCGAATAAGAAATGTTCTTTCTCGCAAAAAATTACCGTTTTAGAAACCCTAGTTCTGTTGTATAAGTGCAGGTCGCTCTCATTCATGTCACCCATGTTTCAAATATGTTTCACGACCCCTATTTTCTTCGACCGTTCCCTGGACTTCAATTTCTCTAACTTATCTGCTACGAATTTAATTACGAAATGTCCGGGTTCGGTTGTATAAGTGCAGGTCGCTCTCCCTCATGTCATTCATGATGACATGACAGCTTCTTCTTCACGTGCCACTCTGTGTTTCTTGATCAAAGGAGACACCCGCCCTTCATTCCTTGATTGCATTCCTGAATGTGATCTGATTCACTGTCATTCCATTCACTTCTTCTCTCAACCTCAATAGATTCATCACTCTAATGAAGCAAAGACACAAATATTCCCTGTTTTCCAACCCTATTCCTGACGATTTCGGAACAAATAACGGTATTTCTTGGGAGAATTCGACTGAAAATCCGTTCTCTTTTCCAAAACGTCGTAAAATGAGTCTCCCTTGTGCCCCCTTGAGATGAAGTCACACACATCTTATCACTAAAATGGTCGGATGCCCCGCCCAATGATGTCTCTCTTTCTCTGCGTCTCTACTCAATCCCTTCTCTCTCGTCTCTCCCTCTAAGAAGCGGAATGCTCCCACGCGATCATTCTGATATTTTCATGGGCGAAAGGCGCCGGAAATTAGCGGCGTCGTTAACCTGAGGCTAAGGATCAGTCCGATCTTTTATTATTGGGACGGTTTTGATGGCCTTCTCCATTTCGGCAGACTCTCTATGTGTGTGGAAATGTCCGGCGGTGCTTTGATAGACCGTCAATGGTTTTTAGGTACTCGTATTCCGCCCCCCCCCATTTGCGTCATAGACTGGGGTTATCGTTGGTTGGAGCTCTTAACGGCTTTGAAAGGTTTCCTTGCCTTCTGCGGAGTATTGAGTGCTCGTAGTGTTTTTCAACCGTTATGAAATAGCTATTCTGGCTGATACCGTACTCAACAATTGGACCCTACATCATTATGATATTACTCATTTATTTTCTGTTCACCCACCGAACGATAAGTATGTTTTTGTCGGTGGTCCACTGTAGGCAAACGTTCATTATCATTGCCGTGCAGCCTTTTTAGATGAGAGGAACACACGGGTGATAATGATAACGAATAGGCATTTACTGCTTTCATTGCCGTTTATCTTGCATATATACTGATGTTATAGATATCTACTCAACTAGGTGTTCTAATTAGGTGAGCTTGTCGCCAATATACTCCGTAGTCGGCGAAGAATGACTACCGATTTAGTAATCCCCACTACCCGGTTATCGCAGGACTCTTTGTCTATGTAGACGGTCTTCTTTTTCCGGATACCTGCGCAGTAAACTTTACATTTGTGCTCTGCTGTGATTCGTTGCCGACTGTTCAGTCCGCCTACACCAATTTCTCTTCTTCTTTTTTTTCTGTCCAAAACAACGATGACTTTCATTGAATACACAGTCGCTAATCTCTTTTTTTACAAAAATAACGATAACAAATAGCGTGGGTGCGTTCATATATAATACCAATCATCTTAGTCACTTGTTTTCACTAAAAATGATCCCACTCGCTCCAATTCTTGTTCATAAGGCTGTATGTAAAACTCTTATAGAGACTTCACTTATGGTCGGGAATATCTTCGAATATATGGGAGGATTGAAACGTAACTCATAGAGTAGTCAAACTGCCAACCCAAGAGACTATCACTGCATTCCCTTTATCACTCCTGCCACCTTTCACTGTCCATAACAGTCATCTCCCATCGATTCGTCGTGTGCAAACACATTGGTTACAAGACGTGGCCGTCAATTTGTCATTCCATATTGCCCCAAAGCTACAACTTCTTTTTATGATCTTCCTCCATTTCGAACCATTCGTTCTCTAACAAAATGACGCTTTCCCTGTTAGATTATATGTTTCTGGCGTAATATATCCAAGTCTTTGTCGCGATATGTCTATGTGTTCAGATATGTTTCACCTTCACGATATAACACATTTTTAATGATGTTTTGCAATCGTCACGGGCGTTTCTTATGCGATTATGTAATATACTTTATTGTTCTACGTTTGAAACATGCTGTCCACGTATGCACAGAATAAGTAGGGTGAGAGGTCCACGAATAGGTCGCTTTTGCGGGCAAAAAGACTCACTTAGCCTCATAATATCGGATGAGCTTGTCCTTGGCCCTCTTATCCGGGACTAGGGAACGCATTATGGAATGTTCTAACCTCCCCAATCTCATCTGAGCGATTGTCTCTCATTTCGATAGACGACCGCTCGGAAGAGATTGGGGAGGCGAGAATGATTCCATAATGCGTTTCCTATCCGGGATCATTCCCCCACTCTCGTCATTCTTCACTCTATGATCCTTGCTCGTGAATCTGAGCTCATAATAATTCCGCCCCTCTCAACCCCTTAAATGGGCACTGGGAACATCTTTACTGCCATTGTTCCACACACGATAACGTCTTCGCACGACGAATCTCTCTCTGTTTTCTCTCAATATCTCCATTCACCCTGGTCTCTCTCCATGTTCGCGTCCCCAAAAGAAGACATTTCCTCGTATAAATCGAACTGGGAGACTTAAAAAATGGGGAATCGTATAGTCAATACAGGTCTATCATTTGAGCATACTTACACAGCTCTGATAACACACTGGTCTGACACCTTCCGATCCTTAAGTATAGAGAAGACTATTCTTATTTTTTCCTCCCCTTCAGTATGACACAACGCGGTTCTGATAGGATGACTAATGAATGTTTCCGGTTCAATTGTGCACAATACTGATACCTGGATAGTGAAAGGAGAATCATTGTCAGAAATACGGCCTCTTCTACATTTTCGTAGTAATGAATAACTTACTTCTATTATGCATCCTAACTGATCTTTTATACGTTTTTGATTGACACTGTTTTTCTCATTTTGTGCAATATTTCGTAGTCTCTCTAACCCACAGGCGTGATTAATCGTTTGTTTCACCCAGACTACTAAGAAAAGAAAATGAGATTCTTAGCAACAGTTCTACTGGGTTGCATAATAAGTAATGTCATAATCCTGTAGAGATTGTTTTCTCTTTCTACTTGCCTCTAAATATAGGTAATATCTTGCAGAATACAGGCTATTTTAGATGTTAACTGGATTTTGCACATTAATCTTGTTCTTACACGTCTTCGCGTAGCGTAGAGACTAATCCCCGATTGTGCTTTTTTTGTTCGATTCTTCTGATAGCACACTACGTGATAGCAACTCATTTACTGCTTTCCCTCCATTTTTGTCAAGAACGATAGGGTTTAATCTGGAAGATTATTTTGGATTGACACCGTTTCGATGTTTCACCACAAAGGACAAAGGCTCAAACATCCATTCTCTTCCACCTTGAATACGGGGCGGAATGGGCATGGATAATTGCGCCATAACGGTGACTGGGACAGCTGCGTTCACGGCGCAACTGTCCATATCGCCATTATGATTATGGTTGACAGTTTGACTTCTTTATGGTTTATGTTTCAAAGCTACGATATATTTGAAGATATACCCTCCGTGAAACATAACCCAAGAAGTAGTCAAATTGCCAACCATAAATATGAAGCATGGTCTTTTTGGTTTCCACCTGAAATTTCACCAAACACCGTGATTATTTCCCAATCTCTCCTCCCACGTGATGACCTCGTTGTCACTTCAAATCCTCTTTCAATTTCTCATCCCCAGCTTAACGTCCCTTTTCAGTCGAATTTAACGTCTTTCTTCGCCTCTGCATATTTCGACTCCCTTATCTTTAGCCTGATTCCCCCTGCTCTTGGTGCTAAAACAGATAGAAAAGTTGCGTAAGCGATTGAGGAAAAGCTGCGAAAAGAAGTGTGCTTCAAGCACACATTTTATGTGTTGGTATTGCACCGCGATTTGTACAAGATCTCGTAATCAATCGAGTATAATCAAGTCACTTTTCTGCTTTGCTATCGAACATTGCACCATGCTTCGTTTAATTTATCATTTAATTTTTCGTTCCGTGGCTTTCGATCTGCGCCTACTTTTCTGTAACTGCCGTCCTTTAGATGCCGTACATCTACGTGCCCCCCGCAGACTACGACAGAACGATGGCGGCCAGAGGTTAGTGACGTCATAATCGACTGTGACGTCATCATTTTGTTCAGGCGCGCGCCCTCGATTCTCCACTCCCGTTGAACCCATGCCCGACTATCCAGTTACCATGAAATTTCCGCGAGGACAGATGCCAAAGTATGTATTTTCATTCCGTTAAATATGCAAAATAGAATAGGTTTCACAAAGGTTTTATAAACAGTCATGGTACTAGTCTGGTCAATACGAGTGTGGCTCCGTTCCCATGTACCAAATCCAAGATGTTTTACATTATACACTCATTAAGGTTTCTAAAACGTATAAAAATCGCAATTCTTATTCGTCGAATCTCTGCGGAGCCGTTATCTCTAAGTTCGATAGATATTCGCTTCGCGTAGATTAAATGAATGGGCCCACATCACATGTAAAAGGCAAACAGACCAGGAAAAGCATCCATACTTCGATCAGTATTATTGTCATGAACATACAGCTCGATATAGAATATTAATAATATTAAAAAGAGATTTTTTTCAGATTGGACGACTTTGTGGATGAGCAGTTCGCGAGTCTATCACGGTTCGACGACACACGATTTGAGGATATTGCAGAGCAAGAGGTGAGAGGATCTTACAAATATTTCATTAAATATGTACAAATCTAATAAAATAAAATAAATTAAAAAAGCTCATCATAAAAATTACATAAAACAACTTTTCTAGGAAATCGAGGAGGAAATTCCCCGCCTTCCCGTCTCCAAGCGAATTGCTGCATATGAAGTATGTTTCACGGAGGACTGAAATTCTTCTAATTTATTAAGAGCTTATCGAAATTTGCTCCCAGGCGTTTGAAACAATTAAATATTGAACAGCCGAAAATAGCTTGACTTTTTTGTTATTTAGTCATTTGAGGAGCGCCTTGAAGAGCCCTCCCAAGTCTCCTCCCGCACCAAGAGACACATCAAGAATATTGGCGTCCCAGTTCTGCCTCCCATCGAGAACAACGACCTGGATCTCAAAGGTATACGGTAGAATGACACGGTTACTTAACGAGTCATTCCTTTCAGGAGTCTCACTTGAAGATAACCGAGCGTTCCTTCGTCATTTGGCCAACCATCAGAGGTTTGATAATTATTTATTATATAATAATTGTGGTTTGACTACGCAGCCGAAGTCAATTGCATCCGGGATTCGGTGGCATGTTTATTTCGCCGTAATGTTTATTGCGCCGTAATGGTGAAATAGATACATGCGACGTGATAATTCTGAGAATGATAGCAAAGCTATCAATTTCACTAGTATGGCGCAATTGTTCCTTGTACTATTTTCTTCCACCATATTAACTGTTGTTTTATTCAGGTACGACACAATGCGTTCCCTCCGCACATGCGACGACTGCCCCATCTGTAAACTCGTAGTGGCAAACCACTTTGAAACACTGCAGGAAGAGGCCTCAGAGTGAGTCTTACCACGATCCTTGCATACTGTAAAAATGGGCAATTGTGAATTCGACGCAGAACAATACACACTGTGGAGTTGTTGAATGTAGCGCCTTTTCTGACGCGTGTTTTGAGGATATTATATGACATTGTATCTAGTTCTGCTTCTTTTATCTTGGTTCATAAGAGTTCGGGGTTGGTTTCCAAGAGGTCAGTGAAGGTGGTCAATCAAATTCTCGGTTTCCGAACAGAGTTATATTCCTTCCATGAAACATATTCCAATCCCCCTCTTCAGAAGTTCCTCCGAGCCCGACTTCCTTCCTCCAACTCCTCCCCGTGCTTCCTCCAGTGGACACTCAGGCAGTCATGGACGACATCGGCCAGATGTGTAAGTGGGGGCAAGATAGAAACCCGGATGGGATAGGTTTCAATCAGACATCTCAAATTGCTACCTTGTCCCTTGACAGCTAAGAAAATTTTGGCTTGCGCGAGGTCCGAAATCATCGTGCAGGCAGTTATGTTTCACGGCTTTTATTTAAGACTATAATTAGTCGAAAAGTAATTTTTCTTTTCCTTTTGGTTACTTCAAATCTATCGCAATTATCACCTTGTGAGTTGTATGTAGCAGAAGTCATATTATACTGCTTCCGTATTGACTAGACTACAAGTATTCTGTCCCATCCTTCGGAAGCTCATTGACCTATTGCCTATCTCCACGTCAGTCTGATCAAGTAGTAGCTGCATTCCATTCCCGATAATTGAGAAAGATCACGGGACTATGGGAAACGGCAGACAGCGAATTCGCACTCGATGCACCATCCCTACTCCCTGATCCCCACACAAAACAGCGGGTGGCGCCTGTCTGGACTATCTGTGCTCTCTCATTCTACCGTACTCTCTCGGCCTCGTCCTTATCCGAGTCCTGATTAGGAAGTGCCTGACTGGCAGGGGACACGACTTTGGACATCTCTGACTTCTCTTGTCCCTCTCTTTTCCCATTATCTCTCGATTGTCAAGGGAATAGACCGTGATCACCATGTCACGCGATATCAGAAGCTAGGTGAGGTAATAATAGTGGGAGAGAAGGGAGAAGGGAAGGAAGGTAATAACAGCCCTAACAATTGTCCAAAGAGCGCTTGCTATAATGATATCATCACCGCTTCAGTTGGTATACTTATGTAGCTTTGGAACCCAAAGATGTAATAAGCAGTTCGGTAAAAATACATAACTCTCTTGAAACGACCCGTGATTAACGGAATAACAACCCTCACAATTGTAGCATTGACTAAACACCGAGTTCGTTATTGTTGACATCATCACAATAGGGTTTATAAATCGGTACTAAAGTGCATTTGTCATTCGTCTGCTCCACTCCCTCGTCTATACGAGCGATAGACAACTTCTCAGAGAGGAATAGACGAAAAATGCACTTTACTGCGGATTTAGAAACCCTAGTGCAGAATGGAATGGTAGCCTTTCGCAGAGGTTGAATGCGCTGCAGGAAGAAATGCATATGTCGCCAAAGAGTCCTTGTTATAATGACATCATCGTCGCTGCAGACGGTATATTTAGGATGTCTTGGAACCGAAAGATTGTAATAAGCAGTTCGGCTGGAACAAATAACTCTCTGGAAAAGACCCGCAGCTTCACTCCCCCAACATATTTGCCCTAAAAGGATATAAGGAGAAGGAAATATTAATGAGTACCCTCCGCAACATTGTGGTGAAATGAGCGGATGCTCCTAATGTTTGCTCCCGGCAATTTTCTAGCTCGAGACTAATATTTTGTCTGACGCACTGCGGTGGTTGATTGATTTAATGGTGAATAGGTATTCTAAATGCTTAAATTTCTCGTCATTCAACTCCGCCGAATGAGACAACCGCGCGGCGGAGAAGAATGACGACAAATTTACCGTTTTGGACTCCTAGTGAATAAACGGGTAATTGGATGACGAAATGCTTTTGCAGACGGGACATCTTCGCTTCGCAATGAGGGCGATTCTTCTCTTATCACAAAAAGGAATGGAACGACGTCGTTCATTATGACACCAATCACTCTCTCGTATCAGTAATCGTCAACACTCTAGAGCCTACGCCCTTTTTATGATGGCTACTCCCACATTCCTGCAATTACTCATAGGATGACCTCAGCTTCCCCACCGGAACAACATATTTACACTAGTCCTAATTACGGTTGGCAATTTGATTTCGAAATCAGTTATGTTTCACCGACCCTATTTATAGAAGTCATATATCTTCTGTGAGACATATTCAATCTCGTGCTCAAACTGCCAACTCAAGTCATAATGCAGCTGTTAGACAGCTCATTTGTCCGTTTTTGTACCCACTTGAGGAATAGGTAGAAAAAACAACTACAGATGTGTCTCAATATGTGCAATTATCCATATTTCAATTAATCTTTTGTATCCCTTGATTTGAATTTGCAGTCCCTCCTCCAGCTTTGCGTAGTTTGCCCTCTCGTCATTAGCACCACACGTGACTCTTGAATCTCTTCTCTACCAGAGGTTCTAAATCGGTAAATTTGTCGCGATTCGTCTTCGCAGAGCGATTGTCTCCCCACTAGGTAAATTAATCCAAGCAGAAGTGCACATTTCTGTTGTCTAATTCCGTGTCTATCACGTGAGAGAGATATCCGCTCCGTGGGAAGACGATACAAATGTGCACTTCTGCTTGGATTCCGTTCCCTACTTCCCACACATACAACATTGCTGCGGAGAAGAACGACGGCAACCGATTTACCGATTTACCGATTTAGAACCTCTATTCTCTAATTATGTTCTTCGATCCCATCACCTTCAGAGCATCCCACCAGTTATTCCTGTCTCTAGGGAAGATTCCAGAATGAGAAGCCTTAGTAATAGACGTAGACAGTTAGGGACTTCCTTCTGACTCTGACAGACTTCACATCTGACGCAGTAGTCCAATGAGTAATTACTCTGTCTCCACCAGAAGTACGACCTTTCCATTAGAGTCCATCCCATTCTCTTGGGCAAGAAATGAGCATAGAGATCCGTCATTTAGTCCTTTTCTACAAATTACCGTAACCCAACAAACAATCCTGTCATAGATCATGATGTACCTCATGTCTCAATGTTACACTGATATCGTAGTTGTCACCCAACCAATTTTCGATGAATAACCGAACCTGTCAAGAATAAAGCTTTCCTCAGCCTTCATTTGGCCGTATCGCATTGGATTCTGAATCATGTGAAATAAGCAATGGCAGTAGGGTTGGCAGTTGCTGTGCGGTTATGTTTCAACTGATTCTATATCTCGAAAATGATGGCTTTCGTGAAACATAACCGACCCGGCATACAAATCCAACCCTAAGTGGCAGCCTTCTGTGATCTGCAGTCCTTCTTGGGTCGAAGCACGAGGCTAGAAAGGGGGCGTGGCCTTGGGAGAAGCCTGAATTCCCCCGCCACCCCCACCAGTCCTCATTCCCTCACACTACATTTACCCCCGCAAGGCAGCTGGTCACTCTCGCTTCTACTTCCAATCTCATTGTTTTCGTGCAACATATCAGTAAGTCTCCCGGCTTTCTCAGGTTACGGTAGCCCAAAGTGGTCCCGAGTGGATTGTTTGAGGATGATGAAATGGTTGCAGGAATGCCGTGCAAGACGCTTCTCAACGTGTTGCTCGTGCTCCTGATTGTCTGCATCGTCGCTATAGCAAGAGGTATCGAATCAGTTAACTGGACAAACCGGAGAAAATGAATAGGACACCCCGGTCTAGAATCCCCTGCAAGGAACTGTCTTAGCAGCTTCCCCTCAGCGCATGCGCTTGATAGGAGTAGACCTCTACGTTTACCTTACTTCATTCACCTCGTCTCTTTTGGCGGTGGTTGAGATTGTCCTCGAGATTGCCTGTTTGCTTCACATTTTACACTTACAATTAGCCTGCAATCAGAAATGGAATCTATTCTGCCGCATCACTTTCTTGCAGTGAGAAAGCAAAGTAAACTCATATGAAACCCTAGGTATCCGAAAGGCATTGATGGAAATTTTTTTATAACCAAACTTATCACAAGGGAAACATATTTCATACTGGACTGGTTCGAAACGGAAAAGCTAACGAAGCGTGTACCATATGTGTTTCACCAATCACATATATTCCTTGAGATACTTGGTAAAACAGTAGGTTCTCTGCTTTGCCGGAAAAAAATTAAAACAACGAAAATGAATCAGATTGTCTTACTGTAGGTAATACCACATTAATACTACATTTCAGTCTCATATTATGATCTGAATGTGACAATGAAACATCTGTCGAAAGATCAACAGACAATGCAATCAAAGCATAATATGCATCTGCTACACCTGCTCATTTTCGTTGGTCAGGAATCATGCATGCTTTTCGAAGGTATCTGTAATACTAGAGGATATATGTCATCAAGAGTGAGAACTTAGTATAGACAAAGAAAAAGAACTATTGGCGGTTTCAAAGTGTCAATTCCTCCAGTCATTTTGAAACTGCTTTATGTTGCAGATAAACTGTCAATATTGGCATATTTAACGGTCAGTGCTTCAAAATGAATGGTGGTAAATGGCAGTATTTTTTTCTGCGTGTAAATGTTCCTATGACATCTATCATTTCTTTCCTTCTGCGCAATTGCTAACTCGACATTCTAATCTATTGCATATCCTAATCATTGGTCGTCTATCAACCTCTTCACTTCCTATTTGCAATTCCCCCGACACCACACCACGTCAACAGTAATGCTTCTAAAAAGATAGTTTTAACACAGTTCTCATTCGTTCCATCTCTGCGGAGCGGTTATCTATCGAACGTAGGGTGAGACCGCTCTGCAGAGACGAGACGAATGAGAAATGCCTAAAATTACCCTTTAGCAACACTAGTCGACAGTGCACAGGCTGAAATTTCACTCTACTACCTGATCTTGTATTTCATTATATTGGCATTTGAGACATCAACAATTTCCCCTGTGAACTTTAGCCATGAGCACTAATCACATGAACGGTTGATAATCACATTTCAACCACTGTTTGAGGGGGAGGAACAAATAGGTTTCAGTCCCGTGGCTTTCACTATGATGTGATACAAGGGTTGAGAACCGTTTAGCGGATAGATAATGTTTTCTATGAAACATAACCGAACTCTTGCTCAAAGTGCCACCCCTGCTTCAGCCTCATGATTTAAACGATGATGTGATACTCGCGAGAGTGGACGTTATTTTAGGCCTAGGTCCTTTGTCATTCTTGGAGGAAGTAATCCGAGTAAACCCCACTGTCCCCTTCCAGTACATAAATATATCACGGCATCTGAAAGACGGCTGTTTACCTTACAGTTACCCTGTCATCCTCTCGACGCGACATTATGAGGTACTGTACACAGACACGTGTACACAACAAGAAATAACTCTTTCAATTTTCATTTTCATGAGTCGCTGCCAACAGGAAAGTTGTTTTTTTCTACGAGAGAACAACTTTCCGGCTGGAAGATAATCCTGAAAATGAAAACTAAAAGAACTATGAGTTGTGCGCAGTTGGGCTGATCCCGTCGAGTCACATCTTCGCACGAACCATTCATCCATTGCACCTCTCCTTTCGTGAATAATGGATGGAAAGGTGCTTCCGTCAGCATTCCAGTGTTGCATACCTCAGTCCTAGACCCTTCATTCTCCGAGGGGAGACATTTTCTTTAGGGGGAACAATATGGATCCGGACTAGGTTATTCGAATTCACTGGTAAATGCAGTAGGCACGTTCGTTTCTAGATTGGTCTCGTAAGATCAGCGAATCTCTTCTAATGAGACGGTGATGTCAAGAAACGTCTTCGCAGAAGATAGAGGGCGAAAGAGAAAAGTGCCATAATGGTGAAATGTAAAGAAGCGCCACTATCACGTTGTCGTCACTATCACGGCGCAAGGGTCCATTTCACCACAATGGCGCAAATATCCATGGGGCTCTTGTCCTTCATCTAGAACCCATTGTGATCTCCCCGCAATCACTCATCGCCGTCACTTCCTCACCCACTAAGCCCCCGTTCCCTTCCCCCACTCACACACTTGAGAAATGTTGCGTGCGTGATTATGTTGGGAAAGGAACAACCCGCCGCATGTATGTTTCAACTTGCGTTCTTCTCTCCAACCGCTGCATCGATTCGATCTGACCGATGATTGGACTAGCACATTAGACGCGAACAAATGACAATCCAAAAAGAAGGGAAGCCATAGATTTTTAAACTGTATAGCACATATTTATTGACAAGCAGTTGCCGCTCGCTAAGACGTCAGTTACAGTAATCGTTATAGGACCACAAATTAACCAATAAATATCTAATGGGCGTTGAGCTAATTCGGGTCAAAATTACTGCCATGCCCTTCTTGTGGTCGAAATTCTCACTACGCGATCACGAATTCTGTCGTGGCGCACTAATTCAGGATAGGATCTCGTATAGGGGATAGGACAAGGGGTATTGTCGTCTCGTCTGTGCTGTTCAGTCTTGATGCTTTGTCTAGAAGAGACGACAATTTGGAAGAGAACGCGGACGGGGAAATGGGCCCCGTGTCTGGATATGTATGGACATCGTCTTCAATTGTGACAGGGAGCACCAGACAACAGACGAATTAAATATGCCCTCTTCCATGCCGAAATGGTAGCTACGTGAGAAATGGGATAGACAGTAGGGTTGTCAGTTAAGTTATGTTTCACTCGTCATATATATCAAAGATGTATAGGTTTCGTGAAACATAACCAATCTAGGATACTGACTGCAGAATCCTTCCTCAAATGAAGACATCCACCAAACAACATAGGACCACAAAGCGAATTACACCACAATCCAATTGGGAATCGTGTCATTTCCTTGTGGACTGACCGTTTTGTCTTGTTTTTGCTCTGCAGTGGAAATTTAGGGAAGGAGGGGCTGCGAATGAAGGGATATCTCACGAATCATTGTTCGCGTATCATTATTATGCATCCTATCCAACCTGCTATGCCCCAGTACCGAGAGGATGTAAAATATGACCGTTTTCTTGTTTTCTTGCAGTGGAAATCGAGGGGATGAGAAGAAACGGGCAATGTCCCACGAACCAGGAGGGGTTCTAAATCGGTAAATATGTCGTCATTCTTGTCCACAGAGCGATGGTCTCATAGACAAGCGCTCTGCAGACGATATATTTACTAGGGATTCTAAATCGGTTTCTCATTCGTCTAATCTCGAGCGGTTATCTCTACGAGCGATAGACAACCGATGCGAGTGGATTAGACGAATGAGAAATGCGTTACTGCCGATTTAGAAACCCAAGTGGGGTGACTCCATACTGAACGCATAAGTTCATTATTGCCTCTTCTCTGCTTCCCATTGTTAGTGGACACTTTCCATTGTTTTCAGTTCATGTCTAACGGTCGTTTTCTTTTATGAGACGCCTACACTACCACGAACTGTCCTTGCACAGATGATTGTTGGTTAGGGGTGAATGACAGCTGCGCCAAGGACAATTGCGCCGCAATGGTGAAGTGGACAATTGCGCACGGCGCAATCAGCCATCTCACCACTATGGCGCAAATGACCATGGCGCTCTAGTCTTTCACCCGTTGGTTAGAGAGTGGTGACAGAACACTGCTGCACAAGAGGGACCAGAGAAATGTGACCGCACGTGTTTGCATGAATGTCAATTTCCGCGTCACTACGAATAGTAATAGTGATGGGAACGGGAGCGGTTGACTGTGATTCCCCTCTCATGCACCACTGTCTTTCTCCTGTTTCTCATGCACCACTGTCTTTCTCCTGTTTGTCCATGGAACAAATACCAATGAAAGGCCTCCGATTGATCATTTGGTCCTTTCTGCAGCCCGTAAACACCGTGACTCCCACCTCTTCCACAGAGATCAAGGGACATTGCATTAACTTCTTTCCTGAGGGGACATAGGTCAATCATCAGCTCATGCGAAAGCTCATAGCTCATGTGGCGACCCAATTTCTGCAACCGATAAACATCGCGACTCCCACCCTTCTGCAAAGGCTATCGAAATTGCATTAGCTTTTTTCACCTAGGGCGGAAGAGTACGTTAGGTCAATCAGGCACATGATTCCCACCCTCTACTCCAATAAGATGAAATGTCTCAAGATGTGAATGCCACCTTCTAATCCGCGCGATGCATTGCATATTCTCGTAAACAACTCCGGACTTGCTCAGATTAGTGGACTTGGAAAATAGTAGGGCATTTGGAATTTGACGGGAAAACGGAACGAAATATTCAGGTGACGCCTGCGTGGAGCACGCCGATTGCGCCCCCATGTACGCCTGTGTGGAGGGCGAGTGCGTGTGTCGGTGAGTGTGCTTTGGTAAAAGACAGAAAGATCCCTGAAATACACACATGAAAACAACACTCCTCCACGTCGCTTTGTAGCTTACGAGAAAAGTACAAATTCAGTCCAAATTCCTACGATCATTCTCGTTACCTCATGGCGGCAACGTGACACTTACGAATTGTCATTAAGGAACACATTTTGGAACATTCTTTTCTAATCATAGAAGGTTCCAAAATGTCGAGTTCCTTAGTGACAGTTCGGACAAGGGAAAATCGGCTTCATCCTATTGTGAGAGCCATCTTTCAGATTCGGTCCAGCCCTTCCTTGCGCACCCTCAATCTTCCGTTTCGTCCCACTCCATCAGCTTCCGCTGAAGTTCACTTCCAAACGATTATTTCCTTGAGCATCAGTCCCCTCAACTACAGTAATCTCTCAGAACTGAAGGAAGCTTAATCAGTAGTATCCATCCCAGATGAATCCTCAATCTCTCACTTGCCCTTTACCCGACCATTTTTACACATTTGAATGCCACTTTTATTGGATATTTGATACCTGTCCATGAATAGCCTAAGATTCCTGAGGAATCGGAGCCTTGGTAAACTTTCAAAGGCTTCGCTTCCACGTATTCCATCTCGTTTTGCATTACTGCAGAAATGTGTTGAACGAGTAAAGTTGTAAATACTATTATTATATTCAGTCTTATTATTACAAAAACAAGGAAAATACACTGGAATCGAAGCGAAAAGACGCGCAAAGCCAAAGAGGGACTGGCAAATTGAGAGAATTTATTCCTTACTTCTTTGTTTGGAAGTGGGAAGTACACTCGAAATTCATCCAAGCTGCCATGATTAGAAAGGGCACAATGAGAGAGGAGCAAATAATAATAATAATAATTCAAAACGAATAAATAATTCAAAAAGGCGCGCATTCAGGGATTGAGACTTGAGAATGGGGGAAATGGAGAGAGGGCGTATCACAATAAGCCGCAGCTGTAATAACAATATAGACTGTACGGAGACACGATTAGCCCGGCTGACAACACATTACAAGCCAAAACAGTATCCCTAGGATTACGGTATATTCGTTGAACCATTTCCTTCCAAAACAATTCAAAAAAGGAGTGGATAGATAAATAGAGCAGTTTCTCTTCTTCTTCTTCAAACATAAATTTGCCCAGTACTTTTGCACAATTATGATACATTAGCATTTACACAAAATGGAGTCGATTGATAGAACTCTTCCTATACAGTAGAGTGGAGCATGCATGAACAGAAGCTATGAGCCAATGAAAGAAGGAAAGGTGATTGTAGGTCGGAATCAAAAATGATGTGTGGATCATACAATAGAGGATAAAGGCCCAGAGAAAAGCTCTAAGAGTGATAGAACAAAGAAGAATAAAATCCCAATCACCTTGCCTTCATCAATAAATAGCACAGAAAGTGAACGCAATTGCCATAAAGGGAAGGAGAGGGGTGGGTATGGTGTAGCGAGTGTAGAGGGACAATTGGGAAATCTCACTCACACACTTAGCACCAGCACGAACCCTCGTCCGTCACGATCTGGCGCTGCCTGATCGGATCCATGTTTACAATCTGACCTGAAAAGAGATCAACTCATTCCAGAAGCAGATATTATAAAACAATGTTTTTTTCACAAATTCGGCTAAAGTCCGTCTAAACTCTAATCAAATTTAAATCATAGATCCCATAAAACTAGAAAATGTTGTTTTTGCAGTTGTTATGGCATATTCCGTCCCCGCAAACGAAAATGTTAGAATTATAGATAGATAGCACAACTCCACACCACAGTGCTACGTTCGTATTCAAGTGTTGACACCAGCACCTCACCGATACTCCTTCATGCAATACCGTAATTCGAATTAGACATGCTGATAGAGTGCAGATGGTTAGAGTGCGTCTCCATCTGCGTCTATGTCGTCCTCTCCTCACCTAACAGGAGCAGCTTGAGGCCGTCTTCGCTGGATCCGCCTCCGTAGTCAGCTTGATCTCGTTGACTAAAACACGGCCTCACACCACCAATCAATCAATCTGTCAGGCATATTGTAGTTATCCGCTGGGAGAGGTGACAGTTACACAAACGACAGATGCACAACTAATGCATTTGGCGACAAACGCACAACACCGTTTGTGCAACCATCGTTCCTACATTCATTCGTATTAACCTGTTGTGTTGTGTTAATCGAAGTGAAAATACATCGTATTAATAATAATAAAAAGTGCATCACAACCACCACCACTGCACGATAGCATGTAACAAGACAATCAAATAATCAGAAGATGAGATTCTTCTACGGCGTCGTCATCAGTGATTTTAGTGCAATTGTCATTCGTCTATTCTCCGCGGAGCGATTCTCTATCACATGAGACAATCAATCGCTCCGCGGAGAATAGACGAATGACAATTGCACTAAAATCACTGATGGCGACACCCTAGATTCTACTCTTACTCGTGCATCAGCAATTCATTCATGCAGTTTCGCTACATATGCAACACTATTGTCTCTCTATCCCCCGCACACAGTATTTGAGCAAGTTATCCGTTTCCGAGAATAAATATAACGCAGGTATGTTCACGTTACAAAGTTCTACTCGAGAAACAAGCATGTATCTTTCAATTGATTAATGTCGACATCTGTAAACCGCTTTAGACACATGAAACATCTCAGTACAAAATCCAGATATATAAGACAGACTCGTGGCACATATTCAGCGGGTTTTCTTTGCGCAGAGACAAAAAACTATAGTCAAGAGATTCTGTTAACGCGTAGTTGCATAAAGTCAACGCCAAATAAACTGCAATACTGTGTTTCCGAGCGACGATTGGAAATGGTGCTACTATGGTAGGTCTCCCTACCCCCAATCCTATTTCAATCTCTTTGTCTCTTCCACCAACCTGGCTCTGATCTGTCGTCCTCCTTCACAATGCCCGGCAGCGCTCCCGCAATTCTTCTGAAGAGCTGAAAAAGGAAAACAAATTAACGATTAAAGATATTTAACAGTAATGCAATTTCTTTTTTTTCAAACATCGCAACTTGAGAAACTGAAGTGCAAAGCAAATTGGCCACACTTCTGAATAGAAGTCGGTGCTCAATGTGTCATGAAAGAAATGTTAAACCATGTTTCTTCCCATAGACTAAATAAAATAGTCCATTAAATGTTCTATAAAATCTAATTTTTCCAAAAAGACGTGCACATGGTTCATTAAAATGCACGGACATCCGAGTCATTTAAAATATTCGATAAACAAGGAATCGACTGGCGGAGAACAATTTACTAGTTTGCCTGGTTTAATCCTATCAATAAGAGTTTGTAATTCTTACCTGCTTCACATTGTATCCTGCCTTAGCCGAAGTCTCTATGAACATGACATTGAGTTCATTCGCCTTCCTCTCGCCCTCGTCAGTTGAGACTTGTCTGAACCAAATAAATATTTAAAGACATCAAACAGGTCAAAAATATATCCACGAATCTCTTCCTTTTATTTTAACTAAAGTATTGTTTTCCAAAAAATCCGCAAATGAAGAAGAGCCAAACCTATAGTCATACACTAGCCAAAACACATGTGTGATTCTATCAAGAATTGGTAGAAGTTCTACAGTTTGCCACTTTATGGAAGAACTCAAATGGACACATTGAATTCTCTACCGAAAGTGGGAGGTGTGGGGATTCGAACCACGGTTGTTATAACGATATCGGGTCTCACAACCGCTGTGCTATGAGGGGATGACGTCATTTCCGCACAACTTGCTATAACTTCATTTATATTTCATGATTTGCGACATCATGGAAGTGGCTTGTTTTGTCAAGTCAAGTAACTTTCCAGTTCGGAGCGAATCATGAAAATGAAAACAGAGAGTATGAATTGTGCGGAAATGAGGTGATCCCGCTATGCCTCGTGTAGTAATATAATGAACCCACTAATAAACTGTATGTTCACCTCTTATCCGAAAGATCCGTCTTGTTTCCAACCAACATGATGATGACATCTCCTCCACGCTCGTTTCTCACATCGTCGATCCATTTCGACGTCTGGTGGAAGGACGACGCATCTGCAAATAAGATTTAGTGTTGTATTTATATTGTCTATGCATCACCATTTTTAATTTTCTACGCATCACATATTGAACTGAGCATAAGCAAATTGAGGAGTGACTATTAATTCGAACAACATTCTTCGCTCTTGTCTTGCCCCGCGCGGTCGCCCCTCCCCATGCCCATCACTCCAAATGAACGGGTCAAGAAATTGGCCGAGGAGGCTCGCAAGGAAAAGGTAACGGGCTACAGAACCAATGATCCAATACACGTCCAATATTTAATAATAACTATTTTTCACATTCTTGACGCGTTTCTGTCTAAATTTGTGAATAAAGCGTATAAAATCAAATCTAATATTACTCCTTTCGTTCAGGCCGAGACCAAAGCTCGACACGAACAGGACATGATTCAATTGGATCAGGGACTCAAGAAGATGTCTATGGAGGTACGTCATGGAAATACGACAAAAGAGTCAAGTATTCAACTCAACAAGTGTGAAAGGACCTCTGACCTAAACCTCTTCACTATTCTCACTTCAGTTTACCCGTTCCACTCTCCAGGGGGGGGGGCGGCCCGGCGGCGGCGCGGGGGGTGGGTGGGGGGCCGGCGGGGGG
>JACMIF010000555.1:0-13381 GCA_014805445.1 Diplogasteroides magnus | reverse complement strand
ACAAATTTCACATTTTTAACCTAAAAATTGGGTAATGCCCCTCTTCACAAAACCTTTTAATTATTTTAATTTCCTTTTCCCCCTCCCACCCCCACCCCCCCCCCCCCCCGACTGACCGCTTGTATGCATTTCGCAAACAAACCTACAGTATATCCAGATCAAACATGATAGAGGCAGTCCCTCAACGAAAAGTTACCCGGCCTTAGGTATAAAAGTACTAAAATAGCCACCAGAGCTGCTCATTCTGCACCAATAGACGAATGATTAATATAGGTGGACAAAGCCCTGGAGGCATTGGAGGATAAGAAGGTGGTGGAGAAGAAACGACTCAAAAAGAAGATCTTCCCTAACGTTCCTCTTAAGTGAGCAATTAACACTTTTCACCTCTCTTGCATCCATTACCGACGAGAAATGCACAAACCACAAAAAGTGAAACTTGCTCTAGACTCCCGATATCTCCGAACGAGATCTGGACAGAACGATGCTACGCGAACAAGATCGAAGAAGATGACGACATCGGTTCGTCGTCGTCGGAGAGTGATGAAGACGACTATAACAGGTTAGACTAAAATCCTTTACAATCAACAGATTTATTTTTTATTCTACTACAGTAACCCTACTACTGTACCTATACCGTAATCATACAGTATACTATTTAAGATATCGATTGTTTCAGCAACTCATCGTCGAGAACGGAGGAGGAAGACACTCCGCCATTCCAATCAGCCAAATCATTCCTCTCCATTCGTCCTCCCAAACGGAAGAAGTCCAAGTCGAAGTCGGGAAAGACCAGGAAAGTAAGATAATCTTACTGTAGAGGATTACTGTAGAGTCGACAAATATCAGGGGTCATCTGAGCTGAGCAAGCCCAAGATCGGCCTGCCCTTCGATTTGCGCACGGCCATTGGAGATGAATCAGACATGCCCAACTCGCTTGAAGAACTGGTCGACACGGCTAGTGAAGGTCGCAGTCGAGAGGTATCGTCTTCATGTGACTTATACCATCTGCTATAGGTTATCGATTGATTCCTACAGTATGCATTCTTGCACAATGCAAATATATATTTCGTGCGATAGTATTGTATATAAATCACATTCTTCCATTCAATCTGCTCAGGAAGTCAATCCGACCGCCCTTCGACAGGCCAGGAAGGGATCGCATGGCAAGAAGAAGAAGAAGTCACCCAAGAAGAAGACACGATCCAGCACCAAGAAGAAGAAGAGTGCCAAGCGTCGAAAGTCCAAGGAACTCACTCCTGCATTGCTGACGGCAAAGTCGGTCGTACCTCAGGTAGACAGTTAATGCCGGCACTTCTGCTTAAGGTCCGATTCTGTAGCATACTATTCTTCCACAGTAACCATACCGTAATCCTACAGTATACCAAAATCCGGGCATTAGCAGTAGTACCAGACATATCTTCATTCACAAGCAAGATCAGTGTTTGAGCCGATGAGCCAGCTCAAGCCCCCAATGGTTAATCCACGATCGCCAGCCTTCGAGAAGTACATGAAGGTTGGGAGGGGACTGATCCTGTCATTAAGGAGAGATTGGCATTTGAGAGCGTTGAGAAGTCAGTACAGCCGAGTCCAGTCAAGAGAACGGGATCCATGCTCGCCATTTCGCCACTCTCCCCAGTACCGAGAACAGCCATGTCAAGGGGGCCAGAGGAATACACAGAGAGACAAGGTACGTCCATACGCCCCATTTCACCTCTAAAAGTGTATCGTCAGAGGTCATACTGTAGGTCATTCTAGGCGGGACCAGTAGAGGGGATGGGACCTATACAGGGGGAGGGGACCCCCATACTCTATGAAAGGCCCAATCAATCTCGTCATTTCAGCTTTCACGCCACTCAAACGGACCTCTTCACTGGTCTGTGTTCCGGACGTGCCCACGACCACTCCAAGTCACAATACTCCTCCACCAGCTACTACACCACAGGTGACAACACTTTTTTGAATGCATAACTTGCGTGTGGTCTACTAAATAGATCTACGAGAGCTTCTTTAGCATAGGGACCATAGTTCAAAAGGTGATGCAGCCGGGGGTGAAAGGCGGGTCGGTGGGGATAAAATGAGTCCTTTTTGAGTAATTTTCCACCCCAGGGCGGGTCGGTGTGGGCCGATTTTGGGACCGAAAAGTGGGTCGGTGAGGTCAAATTTGATGACCCTGCGTAAAAGCGTCGCGTGTCACGTCCTACCAAGGCGATCTACGTGATATACCAAAATTATTGCAGCAAGAGGCGTCGAGTGGCAACAAGTACAAGAAGGGATTCAAGCAAGGAATGGAGCAGTGCAAAAAGTGGGCTTATAAACAATGACATTTCATAGTTTCCCTCTCCAATTCCAGGCTGTTCTCGAAGGTGACGCCTCGTTGGTGAAGAAAGCAACTCCCGATCAAAGAATATCTACTCATCAAGACTAGCAAACTATCGCCTGAGTCTAAAGACTCTAACCCTCAAGTTTGCATAAATGATCTCTGCATTTGTCGTGGTCTTATCAAAACACAACAGAAGTATTTCCCAACGTGGTAACTCATGATGAATCAGTGTGAGTTATCTAGTGATATCGAGTCACAAATGATAACCAAAGACCACCCAATAGCATTTTGAAATTCACATAAATCTGAAGTTACCCTTACGGCGAAGAGAAATAGCTCAAATCGTAAAAAGTATCTCACTCGTTATATCGTAAACAACAACGGCAACGGTGGAATCCCTGATGTAAGAGGGAATGAGGGAACGGAAACGCTCCTGTCCAGCCGTGTCCCACAACTGCAGTCTCACCTACAATGCAATAATTTATCCGTGTCCGAACATACGCTCTGGGGATCAAGGACAGTTGTAGATTTTTATAACCTACAATAAACAGCTCATTTTCCGGTTTCTTAATTTTTAACAAGGATGAACTGCAAGAAAAATTACATCTACCTTAATTTATGTTTAAAAATACTATGAAGAAATGCACGCAAAGCTGTCCAAACGAAATGAAAAAGACACAGTCAATGAGAACCGGTTCGGCAAATGAAGCAAAAAAAACCAGCCTACCGTGCGATCTTCGAGGTACATTGTCTTGCTGAGGAAGTCGATGCCGATCGTGGCCTGGTACGTGTTGTCAAAACTGTCGTACATGAATCGAGTGATGAGAGACGTTTTACCGACTGAAAAAAGCCTATTTTCGGGAATCCTTTGACTTAAACCTATTCAAAAAGGGAAAATTGATTTAAAATAATTCAGAATCTGCGCACAGTTACATAATTTAATATTTCAATAAGCAAAATCCTTGCAGTTTTTAGAAAAAAAGAAGTCGGAAAGGAAGAATAAAGTTGCACTTACCACTCTGTTCGCCAAGGAAGACGAGTTTGAACTTCTTCAGCGGATTTCCGAAGTCAGAGGTCATGGCTATCTAAAAATAAGTAATTTTGACATCATAACAGAACAGTTCATCTGGAAAATACACAAATCTGTCACGAATGAAACCAACTAGCGCCGTTCAAAGGGCAGCACCGGGGGATTGTGATGTGGTTGTCTTACGGTAGGCCAATAGTGAGCACGCAGGCAATTCCGCGCGAGACGCATTTTGTGAGGAAGAACAGCGCGCCGAATTTACAGATGCGGTTTCGCCATAACGGCTCCGTCAATAGTCTAATTTGCAGTTGTAGACCTCATTTCTGTGAATTCTCATCATTTCACTCTTCCTCTTTCAGCCACGGTGGTCGGTCGTCCCTTGTCATGGGTTATTTTTCTGACCATATTGGAAGCGCATTCCAGTTTGGGGTAAGCCATCAGCTCTTTCATTGGGTTATAATGGATCTTTATAGCTGTTCATTATTCTTCTCGTCGATATCGTCTTCATGCTTCTTCTCTTCGTTTGCATGGTAAGAAAATATAACGTTTTCAGTCATTATTTTCGAAGTCAAAAGAAAAGTAACTCAATGAACTAAACTAGTTTCACGATCTGGAGGGATTATCGCCTCCTCAAGAATTCATTCTCAGTCTGCAGTTATTCATTGCAGGGAATCCTCGTCACCAAACTCTGGAAGCTCCTGAAGCATCACAGGAACGAACTGGCCAAGATTCGAACTCGTGGTACTGCTGCCATTTCAACTTCATTCCACCATCTTCGTCTTCTCAGATCTCAGCACGACCACGACCAAGATCTTCGATGAACATCTGCTCACGGAGCACACTGTGAGTTTGGAAATCAATACGAGAATCCTAGTTTACTGCAGTTTTCTGTAGTACTACAGTGACCCTACTACTGTACCCTACCGTAATCCCACGACAACCGACAGCATTCTACAGTAACCTTACAATGCACCAGTGTCACGGAATCAGCGGAAGATCCATAGTTCCTAACCCGATGATGGCGAAATAAATTCTCGATATTCGTCCACTGAACGGATTAAATTTGCAGGAGCACCTGAAGAAGGACCGGGCAAGAAGACTCATAGCAATGAAGAAGGAGAAGGAATTGGCCAAGAAACGTCAGAAACAGCCCCTTTTACAAGAAATGAATGCATTCATTTAGGTGCTGTAGAAGAAAAGGAGAAGAAGACCAATGACCCGTCAGACAGGTTCGAATATTTCGTTCCGCTCATTTTGATTTTTATACTTATGGCGTTTACCCCGATTTCTCGAATACTCCAGTTCTTATTGACCGACTCATACTAAATTGCAGACGCGGCGTGCAGTCCAGGACACCTCACAGTGCTCCTCGTCCTGGTGGAGACTCGGATGGAGGAGGCGCAATGGACGGTGCCCTTATCTCTGCCTAAGATCGCATCCGGCAAGTAGTCTGCCATTTAACGGATCTATTCAACAGATTGCAGGCGCTGAGGCCGAAATGGGCGGATTCTGTGCCCCCAGCAACATTTTGCCCCCAGTGTTATGTTCGCGAAAACTCGTGACTGTGCATGTGTATTTATCGGGCGAATAAAGTTTACGCAATGGTCTTGGTCTTGACACGAAAACCTTGGATACTGTAGTCTACAATTTGCACTTGTCGTCGTCCTTGTTCTGCTTCTTTGCGAGAATAGCTCGTGCTCGTTGAAGAATCTGAAATGTTCTGATTCTTGAGTGGAAAGGGGGGTGTGGATACGGTACCTCCTCCTTCGATGGAATCTTGTCAACGAAAGCCTTGGGAGTGCGGTTGTAGAGGGATTTACGTCGTTCTCCAACTGAAAATATTCGAATATTGCTAATCTTCAAATTTTATTTGTTCGTTGTTGCATACTTGCTCGACTGAAGATAAATGTGAATAGAACGGTTGATAATGTCATTTTAGAGTTTCGATATTCCATCTAACCAGATGGGAGTCCATCACAGAGTATGTCATCGTGATGATTCTGCCTTGCAGAACACAGGAATCCCTTCTTGCACTCTGCATCGCACGACGTTCCGGGGTCACGACGGTAGAAATTCCTGATTCATGGACGATCTTCCCGCCAAAATGCACGTTCAAAACTCACTTTCTATACTTGCCGAAGAGCTTATTGTCAGTGACCATTCGGTCGATCAGACGACTCCATTCTACTGCAGATGCATCCTACAAATTTTATTTATTTTTTCAATGTGGCACTATTTTGATTCGCTCTATTTTCTTCGAATTTTCAAATAGGTTTCATGACGTATCTAAATAGTTATCTTGATTTTGAGGTATCAATAATTGTATCAATAACATCAATCTACTTTCTTCGCAGTTTCAAATATGTTTCACAGGGTATTTATTAATCATGACTTTGAAGTATCAGTTGGTAGTACAGTCAGCATGCGTGTATAATAAAACCTTACATTCAATCCATACTCATCCAGTACAGAGGCATAAAGTGTCTGCCAGTTAGTAGGAACGTCAGCCTTCGCATTGGCTTCATCCAAGTTCAGATAGTACTCAGACCAGTCCACCACTCTCTGCAAATTCGGTTTGAGCGTACTCAATAGGGAACGGAATGCAAGCAGAAGCACACATTTCAGTCGTCTAATTCCTTCGGAGCGTTTGTCTATAATATGTGAGAGATCACAGCTCCGAGAGAATTAGACAACAGATATGTGCAGTTCCGCTTGGATTCCGTTCCCTAGTCCTCAATTAATCACCGTTCACAAAAAAGTCACCGAAAAGGATAAACGGCTGAAATGAAAATTCTCACATAAAGTGATCCCGAATAGTTTCCTTCGATCTGATAGAGTCGATAAGCAGGCCAGTATTCCGAGTATGGAGTAAGTGAGGGCGCACTCCATGTAACTCCAGTCGGGCGAGATTTAGCATCCTCAAATTCAAATTTCTCGCCCATTTTCAAAATTCCCGCCCACATAAGGATTCTCGTAGTACACGTTGTACTCTTCGGAGTGCGTGTGGCCAAAGAACTGCGCGACGATGGTGTCTTCGAATCTGGCGGGAAGATTCAAATTCAAATTTTGGCGGGAAACCGACCTGTTGACGATTCTGTAGAAGTTGATGGCCCATCCCTCGAGCGCCTCTCCACTGCCACCTGGGATATGAGCAACGATGTGCACCTGAAGAAGGATAAAAGCGAATTCGTGTGTCTTCTCTAATCTCTCTCGAATTTCCATGCTATCTCGCTCTCTATTGACAGGGTTTCTAAATCGGTAGTAAAGTGCATTTCTTCGATTTTCCACTAAACGTAAGAGCGTTTGTTTATCGACAAATACAGACAACTGCTCCCTGGAATTTACAATTAGACGAATAACACTTTTCTACGGATTTAGAACCCCTAGCTTTGTCTGATTGTCTGACTCTCCTTGATTCCTGCACTCTCTCACCTTGTCTCCAGCCTTCTCAGCATCCACAAGTTGATTCTGGAACCATGTGAGGGTGCCATCAGGATCAGTCTGGTTGACGTACAGGAAACTAAAATGCACCTTTTCCTTTATTCCGTTTCATTTCTCTACACATATGTATACACCTTTGTTTCGTTGAATTTTTTTCGTACAATACATTTCTTGTAGGTATAATTTCAAGAGGAAAAAATTAGGGGTTATCAATGAATAGCAAAAGAAAACCGAAAAAAATGTAAATTATCATGCGAGTCTCGACTGCTGGTGCCGACTCGACCTTCTCTATAGCAAAGTGCTTTTTCATTCGTCTAATCTGCGCGGTGCGGATATCTCTACGAGCGAGATACACACATATCGTTCCGAGTGGATTAAACAAATGTTCGTTACTATTTATTTATAAATCCTGAACTCACAAGTTCACTTGGTCTCCGAGTCCATTGTTCAATGAAATGATTCTCAATCCAGGATACAATTTTCGCATGAAGCAACCGTTGCTGAATTTTATTCCATTTGAATATAAACTTTTTAAAAAAATAAATAAATAATTAGATACTCACTACCACACAGTGGAGACCTGATCGTCCGGTACCCATCCCTTCCAACTCTCGGCCATGGTGCCGTACAACCAGTCCATGTGGAACTTCTCAGGGGTGAAGTGAGGGGCGAAGCTGAGAGTGGCGCAGCCGGTTATGGTCTTGTCTTATGCCCGAGAAGGTCGCTGGTTCGACTCCCCTCACCTGTCGATCGGCACTCCTTCGTGGTTACCGACTGCGAAGAATACAGGGATGGTCGGGAATTTGTTTCGAATCGTGTCGGAGGTGTTTTTGATCATTTCCTGAAACGATGCTCATTGTCCGTGAGCTACTGTAGTTCCATATTGATTTATTATTGATCGATACCGTATCCTTTACCTGATGTCTCTCCCTGGTGTAGTCCCAATCAGCGTGCGACTCTAAGTCTCCACTGACCACGATGTAGTCGATCTGAAAAGTTGGCAACATGCCAAGAGGTCCCGGCACGAGAACCCACGTCCTTGTTTGCAGCGGCAATGTGGTCAAGCATGTCAGTGAACAGCCAGTAGGGTGCATCACAGTTTCCGACCGTGCCCCATTTTCCTGAATACGAATGATTTGATGTATGTTTCACTATCAGAATATGTTTCCAAGCAACAAAAAAACAGGATTATGTTGATCATCTGGAGAAGTAATAAATGAAGAAATTATAATTCAACTGCAGCCTGCTTGACGTCTTTCGGCTTTCTGATTTCCTGCAAAGAATATTCTGCAATATTTTAAGAGGGTAGGTTTCGGTATGCCTACTAGGGGTTCTCAATATGTAAACTTGTCGTAATTCTTCGCCGCGGAACGGTTGTCTATTAAGGGTGAGAGTACCTCGCGACGGATGATAATGACGACAAATTTACCGATTTAGAACCCTTAGTATTCCACAATGGCGCGTGAATCAACATGATTCACTATTCTCGCAACTGGCAAGCTACTCGTTTGTAGTAATAGCCAATCGATAAATTACATAATATAAAAAAGTATATTCAAAATGTCTGAAGTGGAGAGATTACGGTATGCTTACATCAGGGTCGGAGAGCGCCCTGCAACATTGTGGTTCCGTGCACTGTGCCTCTTCACCGATCGTGTATTTCCTAAAACTTTTAGTGTGATTTCGTTCATTCATTGCGCACAAGATGTTCTTCCAACAAAATAGGCACAGTGAAACATAACCAAATCAGCTGTCGATCACTAAAACAAACACGGACAGACTTTCGGTCTGTTGCCGGTTGGATGGAGGTGAGAGTCTCTCACACTAAGAGAGCACAACTATGCAAGATAGAACAGAGAAATCTGACCCGCAGCACGTGTAAAAATATAAGAAAACAATTGCAACCTATCAATGTGCAGATCCGACAGATGCAGCACCTTGAGCGTGGGCTTTTTGAACTGAAACTGACTCTCACCGCGAATCTCTCGGATACTGTAACCTGAATCGGAGGAGGAGTCTGATGAGTGGGCTTGCCACCGGCGATGGTCAGGTTCCATGAAGAAGCAAGTGGATTGACGAAGTGGCCGCAGTCCTGAAAGGATATGGTATGCGATGTTTAGGGATACGGTAGGGATAGCCATGGATACGGTATGCGACGTTTCTTAATTGTCGACCTCACCTGCACGAAGAGTCCACACAACTCTTGAGGTTCGATGATGATCTGACCAATTACCCAGAGTACTTCTTCCTGGAAGAGATACTCCTACCACGACATCCAGGTTACTGTAGCTGACCTTGAAGGCGGACACTATGATTTTACAGATGAAGTTGTCTTCGATGTGCAGACCTTCGCAGATGTTGACGACTGAAACGAGGCGGTGTGGATTAGGGAACGGATTATGGAACTTTATTGACATCCGTCCATTCTGGCTGTCTAATTTCATTCATAGCGGTCGCCTGTACGAAATGAAAGATGGCCGCTAGGAATTATATTAAATAGATGACTAGAAATGAACCACTGTCATTAACATTCCATAATGTGATCCCTAGTTGTGGATAGTATCCACTATACAGTATACATACAGTATCCACTGGATACTGTATGCTGCTATTGAGGAACTTTAGAAATTCTTTTCATGCCCTTAAAGTTCGCCGCGTTCCTGATAAGCTTCACTCTGTAGCCATAAGTGTTTGATTTTATGTATAGTTGATCACTTGGTCACTGTCAATACATTGCAAATGAACAGTTCAGTCTCAGTTTCATTCAATCATCGTGCATTCTAGACGTTTTAAATAAATCGCTAAATTTGTAGTCATTCTTCTCCACAGCGCGGAGTCAACATATCAAGGGATGTCACATGAACACAGGGATGAGAAGAATGACGATAAAGTTACCGATTTAGAACCCCTGGTGCATACTGTAGCCGACGTTTCCTAAAAGTCAGAATGTGTTCCTCACTCAAGTCTTCAATGCAGTCCTCCATTGTGTCCGTGCCCCAGAGATTGTGAAGGATGTCCACCACGAACGTGCACGTGTCACACGCGTCATCTACCGTAATCTCATTTATACTGTTCACTGAGGCAACCTTTTAACAGGCAGAAGACTACCGTAATCTTACCTCTTGGAGAAGGTGCCGCATGTGCACCGCACGCAAGCAGAGCGACCGATAGAATCACCCAAGGTCTCATTACTGCAACGAATTTCACAATTCTTCAACAAGCCAAAACATCCGGATGATAGCGATACGTTTCACAATGTCTATATAAATTACGGCCAGTTTCAATGCTGATCGGGCTGAGCTTCAGTTGGTGAATGAAAATATACAATACTATTAAACAGTTTACTAGACAGCAAGAAAGGTTGCAAGATACGTAGAGAAATACCAACAAAAACGTGGTCAGCTCCATGCAGGGAAAGATGAAAGGAATAAATGCAAGCGAGGTGTCTGATTTGTTATTGAAAGCTGATATGTTTATTCTCACCCCACTCCTCAGAGAATCGTCTCTCATGCAACAGAGACTAAAGTATAGAGGAGAGTCCATTAGAACGGAAAAAGGTGTCGTTATCACTTTATCGCACGTTTGGACCGCGTGTCAAGCACACTATTATTATTGGCACCAACGAATAGAGAGCGAATGGGACACATGGCGTCACCGAGGATGGAACATTCTTGAGATATCGAGATAATGTCAGGGCACTGTGCCAATAATAACGCAATAAGAACGTAGAACGCAATAAAATAGGAAACCGAAATCGAAACTTTACAAGTAACAATTGAACCAAAATACTACCTTGGTTGTTCGGAAAGTTTCTGATTTGCTCGAAAAAATTCTAAGAAGAAATGGGCGATGGGGGTAATGCTGCATGGTGAAGGGCCACTCACTGACATTATGTATGCAACTGATGACCATTGCTAGGCAACGGCTTCTACAAGCGACTACGCAAAAAGTGAAGCGATCTCCAATATGACCTCGGATAAGAACTTGATTTCTAACTTCACAACGGTACATACTTATGAGCAGAACGGCTACATTTCACAGACGCAATGTACACCAAATCGAAAGTACTTTCCTAACTCATCTTCCACTCGCCGTTTAGAACATGAGCTCCCTTCAGAAATAAGATGTGCCATTTGAAAATAAGTTTCAAAATCTTTCCGAACAACTTAATAGGTTATTCCCAGCTACAATTTGCACTTGTCACCATGATATCTTCCCAGTTTTCTTCGCCTTTGCTGAATGTTCCTGACGACCTAAACAATCGATAATCTTCTTTGACAAAATCATCTTTGGAGCACTACCTCCATAACAGCTGCCCTGGCCGGAGTTCGGATCTTCATTGTTTTATTCCTAGTAGATGATGAAATAGTGGGTGTAAGTCGGGAACATTGAAAATAATGCTATTATTACAACGCCACCGATAATAATCAGCTCGTGAAACATATTCGAACCTTTGAGATCTGCACACAATTCCTCTTCATGGTGACTCTGTCTCGCCGTGCACAGAAATCCCCTCCTGCACTTTTCATCACAATTCGAATCGATATTGCGGCGGTAGAAGTTCCTGAATCAGGGTTTTGTAAATTCAAATTTAATTTTTGGCGGGAACCTTCTATATTTTTCGAAGAGCACAGGATCTGCATTCATCCGATTGATGAGCGTGTTCCATTCTGATGGAGAGCAGTCCTGAATTAAATTAGTATTTGAGAGCGCGCGACATCGACGTTGGACGTGCGCGTCCTCCTCAAAGATGGATACCCTGAGTCCGTACTCCTGTTTGACTGAAGAGTAGAGGGATCTCCAGATGGGATCGGAATCAGGGGATGCGTTGGCTTCAGTTATGTTAAGGTAGAATTCGGACCAATCCAAGACTCTCTGAATTTTTCGGAATCTGCTTCACATAAGCATCAATCACGTTGTAAACTGGCTTATTAGCAGTCCACCGGCAGGACCACGCCCCCATGGATTGCCCTCCAACCCCGGAATAATGACTTTAAAATAAAAGAAAGACATGTTGTAAAGTATCGTTTGAAGTATCTCGAACAATTTCTAAGTTCCGTGATCACCTAATATTTGCTTACATAGTTGGATCCCGCATAATTCCCTTCAATCGAGTAAAGCCGATAAGTAGGGAAGAAAGCGTAATTCGGTGTGAGCGATGGCGCAATGTACAGTACTCCAGTGGGTCGAGACTTGGCGTCCTGCCAAAACTTCAGTTCCAGAGAACAGACGGGATCTTCAAACCTTGGAATCTTCATAGAACATGCTGAACTGTTCCGAGTGTGTGACCGAAGAACTGACCAACAATCGAGTCTTCAAATCTGATTTGGCGGGATTTTTGAATTTATATTTAGGCGGGAACTCTACCGATTGATGATATTGTAGTAGTTGATGGCCCATCCCTCAAGTGCATCCTCGGCCCCGCCTGGAATGTGGCCGATGACTTGAACCTGAATCAGGGAAGGAACTTTCTCTGTTGTAAGTCTCGCTGTCAATAGGGTTTCTAACTCGGTAGTAAAGTGCATTTCGCATTCCTGTAATTTCCGCGGGAGGTTGTCTCTACGTTAGATAGACAACAGGTCCGAGCGGATTATACGAATGAGAAACGCATTTTATTGCCGGTTTAGAAAACCCTACTATGTATCTATCACTTTGTCTTGTTTTCTAGTTCTCCTCAAAGTACACGCTATTTCTCACTTTGTCTCCTGATTTTTCTGCTTCAAGAAGTTGATCTTGGAACCATGAGAGAGTTCCATCAGGATCCGTTTGATTGACCATAAGGAAACTAAACGGCTTTTCGATTTCAAATATGTTTCAGGAAACCTTCATATTCCTATTTAATAACAAAACCGCGGTTTGCTTTTGCAATTCTTCTTTTCATAAACTCACAAGTTATATTTCTCTGCGAAACCACTGTTCAACGAGATTATTCTCAATCCTGGAAACAATTTCTTCATGAAGCAGCCGCGACTGGAAACAAATGATCAATATAGGCGTTCTGGAGAAGAATGACGACAAATTTACCGTTTTTGAACCCCTAGTATCTGACCACATGAGTTTCCCTTGTATACGCCCAAGGTGCATGTGATTCGATGTCTCCGGACAGAATTATGTAGTCAATCTGTCATTTCCCCAGTGAAAATGAAAAATGATCTATGACCAACATCGTTGTGATTCTTATGAATGTCATCCAACATATTCGTGAATAGCCAGTAAGTAGAATCACAGTTGCCCATCATTCCCCATTTTCCTGAACGGAATATGTTTCACTTCAAGCTCAAAGCGAACAAAAATACCTGCAGGCAGCTTTGTCTTGCGAACTACGGCTATTTCCTAAATAAAAATAATTGTATTAGGTTGTTGCATAAGTCTTGTCACATTGGTTCATTAGGTGGTGTTCGCTAGCGAGGAACTCGTTCTAGGTATGGTCACCGATGCCTTCATGGACTATGAGTCTGCCCCTACTTAACATATGAGTCGCGTGACGTCACTCCCTCTGATGACGTCACAACAGTCGATTTCGCAATGCTACTTGACCATGCAGAAAGTGATTTTTCGGCCGTAACTTTTTAATAACTGAACGGAAAACAATA
>JACMIF010000554.1:0-36431 GCA_014805445.1 Diplogasteroides magnus | reverse complement strand
GTACAGTACACGGGGAAGCCGATTACTTATCGTTATATACGAACTTTCGCAAACAATACACCAAGACTACTACGGTAGATCGAATATCTTTGAAAGTACAGTGTTCTGCAAATTGTGAGAATAGTAACTTTGAATACTTTATTCTATACAGTGTTCAATGGAATTTTACAGAAATGCTTATAAATTAGTGCAAATTGTAGAAGAATCAGAGGTTTACAAAGATTTTACATATAATCAATGCTACCGGCGTCAATTGGAAGAAAATGGAAGAAAGACAAGAAAAACGATTGAAAGGCTGCTTGGAGATGCGAAGAAACTGTGAAAGGGAAGAACAAATACCCGTATTGAGGTTCGCATCATACAAATCTACGCGAAATCCACTACGAAACTCTATATCGATTCGCTGGTCTACAGGGTCATACAAGCTCAAGCTTTCTTGAGGTCATTAAGGGAATGCTAGATTGATCTAAGATTGAGGATCTCTAACTATCGCTACCCTTCAAGTCATCATAGTAATCAGAGTCTGTCGCCTTGTCATTCGACTCCGACACCACGGGTGTCGAACATTTCTGTCCGTAACAGTAGTCGGCAGAGATTCGTAGTCGGTCCTGCAAGGAAAAATGCCATTCAAATGATGGATACTGTAGCGAAGAATTTTATGTGGATTGAGTTGAACGACAACAGCTGATCACTACTTCCTTTTTAAAATATCCCATAGTAATGCTGTAAATACGACGAACCTGCTCATACACGACTTCGCTCCATTGCTGATCGAAATCGAACATAATGGGTAATCGGATACCTGAAAGAAAATGCGTTTTCGAAATATGTATCTATATCATTAGCATAAAATAAATCTCGTATCTATTAAAGATATAATAATCTCATGACATTTTTTGGGGTAAACTAAATATTTTCGTAAGCGGTATAGGAAAAATGTTCAATGCAAACCTTTCAACTTCGTGGCCATCTCCTCCTGTAGAATGAGTTCCGTGAGTGCATTGACCAAGAACTCGAGAGAATTCTTATCAATTCCATCCACTAATGAAGCCACCTAAACGATTTATTTTCATTATCGAAAGAAATTTCTTCCTAGCCATTCTCAACAAACATAAACTTCATTGATATATTCCTTTATCAATGAAGTTTGTGTTTCGATTTGTTAAATCCTTTTTAGTTTCCGTATGTTTTTCCAACCTCATTGATGGTGAACTTCTCGATGTGCATCTTTGCATACAGGACGTAGTCCTTGAATCTAAAAAGAATAACTTTAATGTAATTTAGCGCAACGGTTTACACACTTAGACTTATTATAATGAAGTACAATACTTAGACACTGTACTCAAGGTGATTCTGCGAATTTACACAAATTTCTGATATCGTAATGATATCTGCACATCAAATAATCAAAGGAAGGGACACGGCTCACCTCGGTTCTTCCAACTTCACTTCTACTGCCATGGATGCAGTGAGGAAACGCCGGCTTTTCTCTCCTTGCTGAAATTTTTGGGTTACTGTTTCTCCCTAGATCCCAAGAGCGTATGCTCTGATACGGATGAATCAGTGTTGAAATTGATATCCTGCATAGCTAATCGATAACAAGATTCTCTGGTGACAAAGCTCATGAGGTATAGATACCTGGACGAAAGCATCGCATCGTGTGTCCACGAGCATGGTTGCATTTCCAGGGGTGACGATGAGTCGAGGATAGGAGACAGTATGAGACTTGATCATCACCAAACCATTCGGGAAGCGCTCTTTCAGGGCTGCAATTTATTGCTTGAGAAATAACGGAAATTGGAGTGATGAGCAACCATAAATAGTGTAGGTATTTAGAAAGCATTCTATGACCAATAGTTAAATTTTTCAATTTGTACCAGGGAAAAGTGTTCCAGCACAGATATCATCGGTCGGACAGTCTGTTCTCAGATACCCAGAGATGGCAGAATTGTTCTGGGCAGACTTGGATATCTCGTAGTCGAACTTTCTGTAATCAATCTCGTTGTAATCTGTAAGTCTTAGAAATTTTGACGATGATTCCATAGATTATGAGGACAGATGAGGTTAACGAAAATGCTTTTCATTAAAAAGGGGATTTCACGATGCAATATTAAAGTAGTCAATTTTGCAAATATTGCATTGGGCCATAGCAAACATTTCTTAGTGAGATGTGAATTGTCCATTCTTTTGTTCTCTCAATTACCTGTACTGGTCCATCCAGAAGAGAAGGGATGAGATTGTGTAGTTGGACATGTAGAAGTCGAGAGTGTGTTTGGAGGGAGTGGGAGGAATCTGAGAGGCACAATATTCCAAGGAATAATTAAGTTTTTTTATTTCGTAGAACTTTTGATTAGTCCTTTCGCAACTATCTATGGCAAACGAACTGCAATATTGTTCCAGAGATCAAAATATCAAAAATATATTAAAGAAATGGAGGAACATCGAGTGGCGGCGATCGGAATGGCAGACGGAAATCGTTGAGACGAGTTCGTCCTATAAAAAGAGAAGTTGATATGAGACACTATCTGACAGGAGTGAAATACCCTTGGCACAGCAAAAAGTTAACCCTATCTGAAACTTTTATCTCTGACTAAGTCGAGGACGCTGAGTTCAAAAATTGATATCTCAATGTCTGAAAATGAGTTTGAGAGGTAGGAATAATCGGCAAAATTCGGACTCGGAAAATCTAACTTTTTTCGTAGGCGTCCAAACCCTATAAACGTATAGTGATTCTTGATCGTCTCGATGATCTAAGACTTTTTGCTGTTGGGAACGACTTATGAAACTCAAAACCGACGAAGTTATAGGCATGTGTTTCCGAAAAATGGCCGTCCTGAGAAAAATTCCCATTATAGTACACTTTTTTATTGTTCCATTCGATTCTCCTTGAAATTCTACATCTAAGGTGAAATTTTCATCATCGGTTTCCGGAGTACATGGTCTTCAAAATCGTGGTCAAAGTGGGTAGACTTCGTCAAAATTGTCGCTTTCAAGCAAAAGGTCGCTGGTTCGAATCCCGCGGGTTACAAACGTCTTTTGCACCATGATGCAGGCACTTAGAGAAAAAGTGCCAGGAGAATAAAATACTCGTCCTGGCTCCCTCTATTGATTTCCGTTGAGAAAACAAGGTGTCATCGGAAGTCATTTTTTTCTCGGACATAGCCGAAATTTTGGGTGTTTCATGACCAAAAAGTGAGTCCGAATTTTGCCGATTATTCCTACCTCTCAAACTCATTTTCAGACATTGAGATATCAATTTTTGAAGTCAGCGTCCTCGACTTAGTCAGGGACAAAAGTTTCAGATAGGGTTAACTTTTTGCTGTGCCAACCCTCGCTTTAGTATCTCACTCCAGTGAGATAGTGTATATAGCCTATATCGTTATCGTTTATCAATGATATAATTTGAGCCTACTCATGAGCTTCAAAACAATTTTGATCAGGCGTAGATATAGGAACTATCCCAGAGAGTTTTCAATAGTAGACAACTGTTGTCCTTTGAAATGTAAAGGAACATTGTTCACCTTGTCGAAGAATTCCGAAGGCGTTACCGCGATGACGCATGAAAAGTTCCTGAACAATCATGTCAAAATAGAACTGATGTGTTCAAAATAGACACGAAAATGTAAAATAAAGACCTTCTCAGAGAACTGGACAGGTCCTATCAATCCGTAGTTGAGGAAGTATTGGTCGAAGAGGGCAGCGCTGCAACAATTAAGTCAATTATAGATCGAATCACATCATTGGATCTTTTAGTCAGAATAAATATAATTTTATATTGGTCAATCTCACCTCAGTGGAGTGTTGAGCAGTCTATTGGAGATGACGGGAACAAGTTCAGAGTGAAAAGTGGGGCAGATGGTCTACAAATAATCCGCTTTATTTGACGACCAACTGTGCCGAATGAATATTTAATCGGGAAATTTTTTTTATTGGCATTTGAAAGGCACTCATCGATCTCTATCAACAGATGTGGATTGCAACCTGTTCGATTCTCTCCGTTATGAACTGTGAGATATGAGGAAGGAAGGGAGAGATTGCATCTGCATCCGTTGCTGCGAACTGCAGACGAACGTTATTCGCCGCAACCTGAAATGGATGTCAAAGTATCTTCACTCATTTGTGTCATGATTTTGAAACGGACTATGCTCTGTGTGTCAGTTTGTTGCGACTTTAGTGAAATGGAACATTATGTTCATGCTGACTCATATTCATGTTATTTTGAGTGAGATTGTTCTTGGTGTCTGAAGTGGAACAGACATCTCGATGAGTTGGACCTCTTGAGAATTCCAAGAAAGGAACTAACTGTGAGTCACAACATAGCAATACACACCTTGCAAGTAACGAGATCTGTCTTCAAATGTCCATCTCCATTCACTCCAGTCCAAAGAAGAAGTTCTACCACAGTGCTGCAAATACGTTTCATCGAATCAATCAAGCGACTATTGGTAACTAATAGAGACCCGAAAGGAATTTATGCGATTGATTTGAGCCTCTATCGTTCGCTTTATTATAGTGTTGAATTTTCGAAAGTTTAATATATGATCTGCGCTCTTTAGTGTTTATATCCTCGAGGCATAATTCTGAAATTTTCAAAAAAAATTTTTAAAAAACCCGAATATATGTTTCATCCGCTCGGTACTATAATTTGAAGCAACACATAATACTTCCCGAATTTGCACTTGGTAACAGCAACCAAAATTATTTCATTGTATCACAGAGCGTTAAAAGTAATTAGTTGTATGTCCCTCACTTGTCAAATGAGAGTGGTGCATGTCCCGTAGATTGTCCAGTAGGGGCATCCACCCTGAAGACAGCGTTGATTGTCGCGTTGAGACCCGATCCCTGCAACAAATCATTCGCTCCCATTCTACAGACGGGCAATTGACATTATGATTTACTGCAGCAATGATTGTATTGTTATTGTCCTGCTTTAAAAGTCGTCCCACCGATTCATCGGCGAATAAAATCATCGAGAAAGAATAAAGGAGATCGTTTTGTGTCCATTCTCTGTCTGTGCATCTCATTCTCATTGTCAGTGTCGAAGTGTAATTCCTACTAGGCTGACCTTGCAGGCAGTTTGCCTCTACAACAAACGAATCCTTAATCCCGGGATCAAAAGTAGATTTATAACAAACCGTCCACACGAATCCTTTCCCTTGTTGTGAAGAGAATGTCGAAACGAAACTTCTCTCTTCAAACTGTGTGATCCGATTGGATACAAGAGAGAAGTGTACCTGAAGTAATAGAGATATCCATCTACTAGCTCAGGATCATATGGTCACTGGATGCACATATTCAGGAAATATTTGGATATGACTATTAAATTTTAAATGAAATAGAGATGGTTAAGTTTCAATTACGCACATTATTGGTGAGGATGGCAGAGAGATTGAAGGCGAGCTCATTCTGCATGAACTTCACGACACGTTCTCGCAAGTAATCTCCCACAAGGTCGAAACCCTGAATAATCAATCATTACAATTACACTTCACGTAAAACTTTCAGAGATGATGTGGTTATATTTGACAGATATCAACGGTTGCCATTATATCTGATATGTCATATAAATTGAAACCTTCGCATTTATTCTCGTGACGAAGCCTGCATTTGTGCCTGTCTCCGCGAAAAAAGAGTCTGAAAATTTTTTTATTTGTCATATTCCGATTTTAATGGCTTGTTAAAGTCATTTTCTTAAATGTTCACTTTCTTTCGCTTACGTTAAGTTATAGTTACTGCTACAATGACATCGTTTGCATTCTCTTACTTCCCCTTCCATCTCATCTTTCACTTTTACTGCAGAACAATGGCACTCCATCACACGAATTGTGCATTACAATCTCATTCAGAAGTTCTCCTTCCCCAACACAAAACGGGACAAATCGAACAGTTGATATCACATACCCATCACATCATTTGGTACAACATCGGACTAATAAGCTGGTGTTACAATGTGTTTAAAGATGTTGAAGGAACAGTAGTGAATAATAGAGTACGGGGAAACAAACAGAGAAACTACATCATTTCGTACAGTTCAGGCCTATGCGCTTAATGAACTGGCGTCAATAGCCTCTAAGAGGGCAGAAGGGCGATTTCATAAACATCTTGTTTATTGTTTATTAAGAGAAAGTACATGCTATCATAGCGATCTGATATTTGACTTTAGGACATATGAAACTTTGGCTCACTCGCGAGATTCTGCGACCCAACGGTCGCAACGATGGCGGATAGGATTACGGTACTGACGATCATCCGATTACCGCGTCGATATATTCTATAAAGATTTTTATATTTTTAATTGACTCAAATACATTTCAGATTACCAAATCACTGATTTCACTAACCTAAAGCAGATGAAATTGAAGAAAGGTAAAGCGGCCGTGTCAGCAGGCCTCGTGCAACTATCAGATGAAGAGTTCGGGTCTGTAAATAGATATTTACTTTGCACATGATGCCATAACAACAGAAATCGAAAGACTGGTGAAACAAGCACGGTTGTAACGACAAATCATGTATGAACTGGCAATTTTAGTCGAGGACATGTTCGGTTTTTTTCTCTTATTTCCATGCGATTGTTGAGATGAAAGCACAAGAAAAAAGATGTAGGGTGTCATAACCGGCCATTTGAACCTCTCTAGTCCATGATCTTATCCTCTCTATAGTTCATCGCTTGGAAGAAAGTTGGGCGAAGGAAGCAACACGCTAGTTAGGAACAAGGATATCCTGCACTCTCACGACCTCACGGAGGTCGAGCATGGAAAAAAGAAGAAGGAGAGTCAATTTCTCGTAGAACTATCGTGGCAGAGTGTAATTGTGGATCTTAGGGCGGGACAATGAAAAGAGGAAACGACCATCTCTTAGGAGTAGGAAGGTTAATTAAGAATGGGAAACTATTGAAATTAATATATGCAGAATAGCGCTTCTAGTAATCAGGTGAACCAAGGTGACAAATACTCAAATGTGCAGCATATATGTGAAAATGAATGCAGATAAACGGTCGAGCTAAGAAATAGTGGAAATGGTTTGGTATATAAACTCACTGTGAGATTTTGTCTCTGTTTTTCTGAAAGAAAATATCTGAAGAGAGAGAATGGTTGAAAAGTGGATAGTGATTGGAAGTGATTGGCAGATTGAATTGCATTCTCTTCATCCTGCACTTTCCATTTCAAGCATCACTTCGTTTGGCAAGCAAGCGAGAAATGGACTCTCAAGGAGAAGAGTCTACGGACGGATGCTTTAGCCTATTCATTCTCTTCATTCTCTTCGATCCGGCTATCTATAGGTGTTTAGAGGCGAAGAGTCACAAAAACTGCTTGGATTAGGCAGATGAATTTAGTCCGCAGTGTGCTTTTTCGATCGATCCGAGGAGACAAAACAAGAGTTACACAGTGGGAACAGAGGAGATTTCCTTATCTGTTATTATGAGGGGAACAATTGGAATGAGACTTGCAACATGAATGTCAGAGTGATATTATGAAAACATGGCGAAGCCTCATGGCAGTTCTACTTATGTACATGGAAGTCACACAAAACACAGCATGAGAACGAAGACGAATGTGAATAGTGGCAGAGGGGAAGAACTAACAAAGGGCAATCGAAAACTTATGGGTGAGTAAGACCGAAAGAACCTGTGCGAATTGACAAGCCGTCTCATTCACAAACAAACCAGCCCGTCATTCATACTGTTTTGTTGAATCGAGAGTGGGGGAGGGGTCACAACTGCCATTGTTACTCCCCTCAAAGCAGATTGCTATGTGTCATCTTTTTCTATTCGTAACGTCATCTCCACTTTCACGCATTGACACCCATGCCAAATGGGCTGCTTCTTTTTTGAAGGAATAGGGCATCATTGACGAATACAGAAGTGATGTGGAACTGCTAATGGCCGTACGTTTCAAGATCGTGTAATATTTAGAGTCAGGCCAATTGCACAATTCAATAATTATTGAAAGAAACTGTCGCAGGAGCAGCAAATTTTAACTGCATCCTTGCTCGACCCATCCAAATAAGTGACAATGCGTGACGCTCTCGTCGCATTTTCGAGCATTGAGAGACCTTCTCATTGTCAAGGTGCTGTGATAGTCAAGGTTGTGTAGAGTACGCATAGCTTTTCACATTCCTTCTCATGATCCAGGGACAAGGTTTCAGTAAGAGGAAAAGGATGGAAAGATGGTTGAGGACAGGGGATAATGGTGGATTCGGGCGTATGGCAAGGTCAAGTGGTAGTGAAGAAACGATCAAGGATACGAAGAAGAACTGCGAGAGAAAAGAATCACGGAACGGCCCTCGAAAGGACGAATTACAAGGAAATATTACATGACAAACAATTGTGAGGGAGGAAGATGCGGTCAAGAATGGACAAGTGGTTCAAATGAATGGGGAGCGCTTCAAGAATTATATCAAACCGGATAAATATCATAGTATAAACGAATGAGAAACGGTTTAAAAATAAACAGAAAAACACTTGTGATAAAATACTCTGATCGGAAAACGCTAGAAAAATTCATTTAAAAATGACACAGAAATCGAATAGACGTTGGGTAAGAGTATAAATAATAACGGAAGACACTCAGTGCCAAGACATGAATCAAGAGGTATCCCATCTTCCCAATATGTAAAGACACAATATGTACGTAGTTGCATCCATGAGGAAGAATGAAGAGACTGAACAGTTGTGCTCATTATGCTGTTACAATGCCTAATCACTCCGTTCTTTCCTCTTCCGCTCCAATGGTAACTAGTCGCTTCTTCCTCCTATGCAGTCGCCTTCTCTTCTTGTGCCACCGGTTAATAAGTCCGGATCTGAGAAGGCCACCAGCGATAACACGGAAACCCCTTTACAATGCCATCCAGATAACCGCCACACATTTCGCATGGCCATTCTTCAAGGTTTCCGTTTGAAACAAACGGCGCTATTCAAATGAGAGATAATGCAGCATCTACGAAAACAATTCCTGGATGGGACCAGATTTACTTGCATGCGTATCATCCACAAAAATGCGATTGTTATTCCAAATTGGTTCAAAAATACAAAAATGCTAAATAAGTTTACAGGAAGATTTCATGATTTCTTCTGAAAGGATCATAGGCATCAATAAATGTCCAATCTGATGTCAATATTTATACTGAATTCTCAGACAATCTACCTATATGAAGGGCATTGGTCAAAGTAAAAGAGAAACAAGTGAGATTTTAATCGCGAACGACATGCAAATGGCACTTGGTGTGGGTTGAACGTGCGCGCATCCAAATTTGGCAATCCGTGAGCCGGTTGAGTGAGTCAAGTATAGAGAAGCCGAATTGTATGTGAAAGTACCCCTCCTACTTCTCTTCCTTACTCACTCTTTAGACTGCCGGCTTCCCCAATCCTAAAGGATGGCCATTCAGTTACGATGTGAATTCACAATGAAATGGCATTCCTCACATTTGCATGACAGATCTTGGAACGAGAAAGAGGAGAGCGTGGGAGGAAATTCAAATGGCACAAAAGAAGCGACTGAATACTGTGGCCTTTCCATGGGTTTTGTCGATTTGTTGTTCAACCATTCACATAATCGAAACGTCGTGATCGTGAACTAAGCCTGACTTGTGGTGTGAGCATGTAAAGAATTGTGTGACCCCTGTATTCGCTTCCCTTCCTCTTTACAATGATGAACGGATAACACGATTGAGCAAGCGATTACCAGATACAAGCATCACACAATTTGATATTAAACCAGACAGCAGCACACAGAATGTTACTCATGTGAAGTAATCGTATTAAATCTCCATTTTTCTTATTGGAACTGAGGGAATATCACGACACTCAATGAAAGAATATTATCTAAGAGCAAACAGTGCGAATAAGCTCATTGTGATTGAATAGACAGATAGGAAGAACATAAGAAGAAGACATGTCTTTCATAAGAGCGTCCTCCTGTGTAGATCGTCAAGGATGATCTCCCTTAGATAAAGGGTAAAGGCCCTCTGGTAACATGGCCTCCAATCAATCGTACCGCTATTGCAAAAAGGCACTCATAAAGGACAAAGGCCAATGGCACAGGCACTTTTCTGATGTTAAAGGCGCAAGGAAAAAGAACGTTTAGATCGTCAAGGTGTTCGGTATCAGATCAGTAACAAATGCGAATAAGTTTAAACTAAAAAAAGGATGAAAATAACAATAAATGCTTGACCTGCATATCAGTATTGCATTTATCTATTTCACTATTGCAGCGCAAATGTTTCATTTCTTGAAAGTGCAGCCGAGGGAATAAGAATGGTTGTTAGTAAACAGTACAGATTGCATAATTGGAGGAAGCTGTGAGTACAAAAAGTAAGTGATGGCAAGAATCATGTCTGGGTGTAAGGAGAGACGATGGAAGGATAAGAGAGAAGAAGATGAGGCGAAGAGAGAATGACAAAAGTAATCCGGCCGGTCTAACACACAACTTCATACAGCCAACCACTATCATCCCTTCTCTTCTTTACGGGATCAAGTATACAAGCAACTGTCATTAAGCCCCCGAGGGGCGGTTGTCTGTACGGCCAAAGAGAGCTCATTGAATAGAGGATTACATTGAGCCGAACACGCTCCATTATCCGCCTATTCAACCCTTGGGAGTAGATGTTCGCAACTGTAAACCAGATGGGATTATAAAGTGGACTTAACACAATGAAAGGCGTTAGGTCTCTACCGTTTCAGCTTATGTCATCTTGTGTATATCCACATCTTATTTCATTAAATTGAAATATAAAAGCGCTCAAGAAAATACATGGAACGAGGTGGTAACTGCATAAATGAATTTACAGCGACGGAAAAATGGACATTCAGGAGACGGTATCTACGAGTGATACGTTCCGAGATACAACTAGTGATAGAGCAAGCCAAAAGTGCAATAAGAATATAATATAGCCGTAATCGCAACGTCAAAATGAATACCACCACCTGTGTACATAACTCAAATGTACCCTAACGATGAGAAGCCGCCTAAGGGCGATTTCACTTCCTAACAACTCTCCGACTTTCTCCTTCTTCTCTCCCTACACTTTCCCTTTTCACGGAACTGTCACAGCAAGTTTTCGCCCACATTCAATACCCGCGAGGGGTTCCTTCACATAAACTATGTCCTGAAATCAGACATTGGCAAAAATAAATACACAACAACTTCGGTGACGAACGAACGGAAACATTTATCGGAAGGTATTTCACGGCTAGTTGTATTTCTGTGAGAAGCATAAATTCACCTATTACCGCGTTAGTTAATATACGGGATACTGTATGCTTCAAATTGTATGTTCGGCCGAGATAAGGCAACTATTATAGTATCTACTCGTTGATTGGAATAGATTTTTTGAACAGAGATGGAAAATAAGCCAATTCTTGCGTTGACAAACAAAAACAGTTCTGATCGACAAACGATAGCCAATCTGTCTTGACACTCGCAACAATTGTCCTCTATTGTCTGCAGTTTTGTTCCGTATTTGGAATACTTTCATAGAATTGGAATAGTTATGTAAACATTCCATTGAGAAGCCATGGGTGAAGTATGCATCGTCGGCTCATGGCTCCAATCTGGCTCTGCGAGTGATGAACACGATCTCTGGGAGGCACTATGCATCGGTATGTGATGATTTGTCTGCCTTACTCAGTGAATAATACTCACTCACCTTCGTTATTGAAACAAATTCCATGCATTTTCAACGACGCATTTATCAGTGATTGTCTGATTTTCAATAAAAATGAATCAATTAATGAATTAATGACTAATTCTCATTGTGAGTCAATTGCATTGCAGGTCGTGATTGCATTGGTGACTCCATTCGCGACGAATTCCATTCCATTCGCAAGCAACAACCTGGCTTTCGAATGGCGAGCGTTCCTGATGTGGCACACTTCGACCACGAATATTTTGGGGTTTGTATTAAAGGCGAAAAACAGAAAAAATAGTGCAAATAACGGCAGAAAGAATGCGAAAAGAAATGTGTACCTATTACATATTATTCCTTAGCGCAAACGCGTTTGACATTGGTCTCCAAGTTCGCTTCATGGTAATAATAAAGAATCGTACTCTCATTGCCAGCTCTCGGAATCCGAGGCGTTCACAATGGATCCTCAACACCGTCGGGCGCTTCAAGGGACTGTGTGGGCTTTGGAGAATGCAGGTGGGACACTTTTTATTTATAATCAAATTGTTTATCAGACAAATTGACAGTGAATGGTGATTTTCAACTTTATCACATCACTCTTTATTTATTCAAAAAATCATATATGACATCATGGGAATATTACTCATGCAGCTACTAGAAAACAAGCAAATAATCGATGAAGTTATGGGTGAAATATATGTATATGAATAAAATTTGAGGCATTCCGCTCTCCGAGGCCCGTTCTCTCAATCCCGCTGTGTATGCTTCTGTTTGGTCATCTGCCTATCTCGACAACTTGGAGACTTCAGAACAATACACTGCAACTGGCAATGCGCCCTGTGTTATGTGTGGAAGGTCAATTTATGTATGATGGTGTTATCTGCAATGGATTTCAATTAACGTGAATGAAATATGCTTATGGAATTCTCGGGAAAATTTTCATAACAAATAATTAAAAAGGATTTTTGTTACTACTCCAGTTCCTAAGAAGACCCTGAATAACTGTTACAGTAATTGTTTCAATTAGGCTTTCCCACTTCTTCGATTCACATGGCCCTTCTCTCATGGTGGATACTGGATGTTCAAGTGGATTGGTTGCTGTTCATCTTGCACGACAGGCTATTCTCAGGGTATATTTTCGTTATATTTCGCATCTCAACAATTGAGAACATGTAAGTACAATTTTCGTTATGAAAGGAACATATTTCAGGGGGAAACTAAACTGGCCATCGTCGCCACTTCCAACCTCGTCGGAATCAAGTGTGTGGCCGCGAATTCAATCCTTATTACACCAAATGATTATTTATTTGTAGTGCCTTCAAACTTAATGTGAAATCCTAATAGAATAGATTAGTACCTGAAATGTCTTTCCAGATCGACTCTCTCAGTATGGAAGAGTGGGATGTTGTCCCCTTTTGGCATTCCTTCGGCCTTCGACAGAGATGGCAATGGATTCGTGAGAGGAGATGCATTCGCTGTACTTGTAATGGCTGATGTTGAACTAGCTGTCAGTTCTTTCATGATCACACCCGAATCATTTTATTCCACTCTCAACAACCGTTATTTGACTAGATGGAGGGAAAACGTCTAGTGAAAGTGTTCGGGTTAGCATGATCCGAATTGATTATGAATGAGTGATGCTAACGAGATAAACATGGTAATATTGATATTTGACTACGAAAATACTTCAAAGACTCAAATTTTGACATTACAGAAGACTAATGGCTGGTGCATACGAGGATTGGTCACTGATACGAATATTAACAGCGATGGAGCTACTCCTGTGATAACTTCTCCCAGTGCTCAAGCTCAAGCCGAGGTGAAGAAATTATTTCTTTACAATGATGGTTCATGTGCGGATGTAATACTAGGGTAGGTAAAGCGGCACTATTCCCGACACCGACACCATGGCGGCACTGTGTGCCGAATGAGTGTCGCCTCCTTTCACTGTGCCGGCACACCCAGAGCGGCACTCTGGTGTGCCGTTTCGGTGCCGTTCAAAACACATTATGAGCTATTATGAACGTTAGTTTCGATCGGCGGCTTTAGAAGAGAAGATTCGGAGTTTTCATATGAATAAATGGCACATGCACCGTTTGTTGGAAAAATATAAATAAAAAATGCAGACAATGTTATTTTTCTTTGAATATTTGAAGCGCTCACATTCACTTGTCCAAAGTAGAAACAAGAGGAAATTTCACCGTTGATCCATGAAACCATTGATATTAAAGACATTTGTGTTCTCATTATGAAGAAATGGACCGCTCACAACGAGCGCAGAGCAAGAGAATGAACGACACCGAAACGGCACAGTGCCGCCCTACGTAAAACGGCACGGCACCATTACGGTACTTTAGGTGCGGCACTCGTTCGGCACATTGTGCCGCGGCACCCGGTGCCGCTTTGCCTACCCTATGTAATACATTAGCAAATACTTTTTTTTGAAAGGCCAACTTTTCCGCCTACAAAAGTCATTAAATCATCAGTTCTAGTAATTAGATGGAATTTACTTCAGATATGCACCTCTATGTTGGATCCTCAAGGTCGTTCGACGATCGACTGCGTTTTTGCACACAGTACTGGTACAAGGGTCGGGGATGCTGCTGAGTTGTCGGCGATTGCCCAGGTATTCAGTCCAGTTAGAATGACCTATGACGCTTACTCTCAGAAGAAGCCAATGCTAAAACTGTCATACTGAGCATTTGCATGTTCTTGTTCACAGCTGCAGATCCAATTCAATTTCAATTTTCTTTTAGATCTTCCCCTCTTCACTCCCTGTTTACTCTTGTAAAGCAGTCACTGGTCATCCTGAATCCTCTGCTGGTCTCATCTCTCTCATCTCAGCCCTTCACTCCATGAAAGCTTCCAAAATCCCCTGTCAACCCCATCTGCGACTACCCAGACAAGAACTCTCCCACCACACGGCTGTTTTTGTTCCCGAGGAGAAACTGCTGAAGAAGACGACGGTCTCAGCGTTCGGATTTGGTGGAGCAAACGCCGTCGCCGTGATTGAAATATCAAATCTCCACCAATATTCAAAGCGGGTTAGTGAGCACGAGTGGCGAGTCTTCCTCCTTTCAACGAAATCTCTGGAAGCATTTGAACGAAAACGGAAAGACATGGCACACTTCATCCAAGGGAGTTCTGCACCACTCGGAGATATTCTTCACAGCAATAATTTCCGTGGTACAACCTACGATGTTCGATCCTCCGTGATTTTCACATCAAGAGAAGAACTGGTGAAGAAACTAGAACATCTAGACACTGCTCCTAGTAAGCTGAAGTTCAGCGAGTTTATCTTCGTATTAGGGTCAACGAGGAATTTATGGCAGTACCGCGTTCTTTATGAAGCGTCATCCGTATTCAGATGCACATTCGAGAAATTGTGCTCGGAGATTTCGAATTCAGTCAGTACGATCTCCCTCAGAGCGGTGTTTTTCTTCCCATATGTCCATCATGATGACCAGTTGACTGAGGACTTGGTAGCAATCATAGTCACTGTTGCAATGTTGGAGATGTGGAAGAGTTTCAACATCCGTCCACAAGAAATCAAGGCAACGTCTAACACGACTCTTCTGGCTCAACTTGTGTTTGACGAAGTCATTCCTTTTCAAAATGTCATTTCCCTATGCTCTCAGCAAGATTGGGAACAAAATTATTCTACTAAACTCAGTCAGATGGCTGCAGCTGATTATACGAAAATGCTCGATTGCAGCGCTGAAAGAGACACCCTATTGTCTATGTACGTTGATAACGAAAAGTTGGTTGTACAGTCAAGAAACGAAATGGAACGCACTGAACAACTACTCGGCCTCTTGTGGAGTAATGGAATGGATGTGAAGATTCACTCAACTGGGAATATCATTGACCTTCCTGCGTATCCATTTGCGAAGAACGTTTTCTGGCCAAAGACAAACACAACAGCTGCAATTGTTACTGAAACAGTCCCTGTTATTTGTCCGAAGATACCTCGTGTAGGCATCGAAAAAGCGGTCAAGGAAGTAGTAGGAAGATTCCTACCCGACGCAAAGGACGATGACATCTTGTATGAGCAACTGGACTCATTGACTGCCGTGGAGATGACACAGACCATAGGAGATGCATTCTCTATTGAGATCTCATTGAACTTATTGGAGAGAGCACCCACAATCATGGATATCGTTCAATACATAGAGCAAAATATAACTATTCCTGAGGGCAACCTTCAAGAGGAAAGGACGTCAACGGTGGCAGGCTGCGAGATTGGTGTTATGGCCATAGACATCGTTGCATCAAACAATATCAATTGCATTGAAGAACTGTGGGATACTCTTCTTACAGGGAGAATAATCGACAATCCTGAGATAGAGGGAAGTGAACTCTTTGACAATTCATTCTTCTCCATTCCTGAAGATAGTGCAGAATGGATGGATCCTCAGCATCGTCTTCTGCTTCAAAGTGCGTATAAAGCATGGCATCAAGCGGGTTGCCCCGATCTCTGCCGTGCTGATCTGATTCTATCCATTTCATCATCGTCTGATCACAAGGCATGTATCCTCGAATCCGAGTCTGACTCAAAGGACGAAAGAATATGGCAATACACTAACCACTCAATATTTGCTGGAAGATTGGGGAATATATTAGGAGCTGGAGGAGTTACCCTAACAGTTGACACCACGTGTACTTCGGTGTTCAGTGCATTGGAAATCGGAATGGGAAGAATACAAAATGGACTCACGGAAATAGTCCTCGTTTTGTCTGCAAATCTTCATCAGTCGAGTATACTTCATGAGTCCATGTCAACTCTCACAACGGAAGAAGTACCCAGGCCATTTGATGTCGCAGCAGAAGGTTTCTGGAGAAGTGAAAGTGCGGGATGTGTGATCATCGCCGATACACGAGTTGTCAAAAAGGTCCCATTGATGATCATCGATAAGGTTACAACGAAACGAGGGCAATCTGGAATGAATCCGTGCCCGCAAACATTAAACTCTCTTCAAGACGAAACTGTTAATGTGATTGAATGTCACGGGACAGCAACAGCTTTGGGAGACAGGGCTGAGATTCTTGCATTCAAAGATACGCACGGAGAAAGATTGATTTCCTCATCCAAGGCATCGATAGGCCATTCAGAAGCTGCCTCAGGGCTTGTCCAGATTGCAGTTGCTTGCAATAAGTTGAAGTATTCGCAGACTTCACTTCATCCTCATGTTTCTCTCCCTTCTGAACATTTTCGATCTGCAGTCCATCTTATGCTTCCCTTCATAGGAGAGGAAACACCAACCACGCACACAATAGGAATTTCATCGTTTGGTGTCAGCGGTGTTCACTCATTCACAATCTTGAAGAATCCTACGCAAAAAGAAGAAGCTGGTCTTTATCCATCGGTTGTTGTCCTTCCCATCTCAGGGCATAGTGAAAAGTCACTGCGGAAAAATCTTGAGAATCTTGATATTATGCTGAAGTCAACATCTTCTTCACTCTACGACATCGCCAAACAGCTGCAAAGTATCGTTCCAATGAAGCACAGGGCTGTTTGTGTGATATCAAATGGACAAAGTCTGATCAACAATATGTTGAAGCCATTGAAAACTATGACTATTCAAATTCCAGAGTGCATTCACGTCTTCTCATTCATCAATGGACTTCCCGACTTCAAAAGACATTACGATGCATTTCTCAATGAGGTCAACAGCAGCAGCGATGAAGAAAATTCACTTAATCACAAAATAGCAAGCATGGCATCTCTGTTCACCATTCTTCGTGAATATGATGTACTCGCTAATAGCGAAACGGTAGTGACAAGCACGGGAACATTGGCTGTTCTTTTAGCTATGAAACTAGTTCCATCGGTGGCCGCCAGAGACATCATTCGTGCACTGAAAGACAACGATCAAAGGAAGGTCAGAATGGCTGTGAAGGACGTCGAATTAACTTCATTGTTGCTACAGACTATTGTAAACAGTGAAGGAAAAGCCCTCACGACACCTACATTGATAGCCAAGTCAATAACGGAGGAGGAAAAGGAAACGGATGTCAATGCCACAATAGTCGTTGGAGGACCTACTTCGGATACCAGAAACATTCACTCTATCACTTCCTACAAGGATTTACTGGAGTACGTTGGAAGTCAGTTTTTAATTGGTGAGAAAGTGAACTGGAAGGTCTTTGGTGAAGAACCGGCCGTGATTTCCCTGCCTGGATATGCGTTCCATGAGAAACCTTTCAAGAAGTTCTCAGGAGTGAGAACGATAAACGTTGAACGTCAGAAGTGGAAGTATCTGAAGGATCACGAACTGAACGGACGAGTCATTCTTCCTGCAGCAACTACTCTCATCTCATTCTCCGTTCCATCGACAAAGTATAGGTTGAAGGACATATTTTTCATGGATGTTACGTACTTGGATGAATCCATGAAATTCAAAAAGAAGCGCTCTGGAAACCTTATTACACTAATGATGAAGGAGAAAGACATCGCGTCAGCAAAATTTCTCGAATTTTCCCACATTTCACAACCATTCAAGCAGACTTCATTCGGAAGTATCATAACAAAAGAGAAGATCTATTCTCGACTGCAAGAGTGTGGATACTCTTACGGGCCACAATTCAAAACTGTGAAGACACTGTCAATCGTGAATGGAGAGTGTCACGCTGAATTGGAGACGCGAGATAACTTTGATGTTCTACTCGATGGAATTCTCCAAGTTCTCGTACTCGGACATCTTTTCACAGTTCAAGACGACAACAGTCTCTACATTCCATTCCACATCGGCTCATTAACCATCGACAAAGAGAAGTGGAACAAAAAACAATCCATGATAGTTCAATATAACTTCAGTTCCAGAGGAGGCACGATTCTCGGAAACTTCATCACTGGTTATCACAATGGAGAAACAATTGCTGTTGGAGACGAGGTAATTTTGAAGAAGTGGACTGCTAACACGCCGACGATCAAATACGGAAGGGCACTACAGCGACAACATTTAACCAAACGTCGAATTTCGGAAGGAAATGTGAAGAAACTACTTGAAGATTGGATAAAGGAGATCACGAAAGAAGAGAACATTGATGAGAACTTGGGATTCATGGAAATGGGCCTTTCTTCACATCATCTAGTTCACCTTAGGAACATGCTTAGGGAATATTACCCCGAAATTTCTCCCACTGTTGGTTTTGACTATCCAAATGTCAAGATGCTCAGTGAATACTTGCATTCCATTCCTTCCCAAAATGTTCGAGTTCATTTCGCAAAAGAAACAAGAAACGGAGAACAACTTCACGCCAATTCGGATTTCCAAAATGATCATTCGAAAGCTGAAAATAAACCAAATGCAACTGTAGAAAATTCTAATCAAACAAGTGCATCCGAAAGAACTTCATCATTGGGTGTCATCTCCACTGCTTGTCGATTACCAGGAGGAATAAAGGACATCGCAGACTTCTGGGATCTTCTCAAGACTGGTAGAGATCCATCCTCGAGGATTCCAGCGGATCGAATTCCTACTCGTGATCATCTAATATTTGGAGAGAAATACGGAAATCGAGTGGAAGGTGCTCAATTCCTCTCTGAATCTATTTCTACCTTTGATCCTGCATTCTTTAAGATCTCAAAGTCTGAAGCAGCAGCAATGGACCCACAACAGCGTCTTGTTCTTGAAGTAGTGGTCGAGTGTCTAGATCAAGCCAATCTTCTTCACGAAGAAAGGACGAGGATCGGAGTTTTCATCGGTTTGATGGGTACTGAGTACCCAGATGCGATTGGACAACAGACCGGAGTCATGGCGATGTTGGGATCGGCTGTGTCTGTTGTTTCAGGAAGAATCAACCATTGGTTGGAGAGTCATGGACCAAGTATGACAATAGACACTGCCTGTTCTTCCTCCATTGTGGCATTGAACGAGGCAAAGGCTGCACTAGAGAAGGGATCATGTGCATATGCAATAGTTGGAGGAGTCAATCTGATTCTGACTGAACACGGAATGGGAGCACGGGCCAATGGAAGAATGTTATCGGATGATGGAACATGTAAGGCATTTGATGTTAGAGCAAATGGATATGGAAGGTCTGATGGAGTAGCCGCGATTCTTGTCGAACTTGTGAAACAGAACAAAGAGTACAGGATTGTGGTACCAGTAATAGAAGTGAACCATGGAGGCAGAGGGGCCTCGCTCACTTCGCCAAATGGAAAAGCACAAAAGATGCTAATTGAAAGACTACTGAACGGTCAACTAGAGCCAAAGGTTTGGGAAGCCCACGGCACAGGAACGACAATAGGAGACACGATTGAAATGAACGCATTGGGAGAAATTGCAAATGACGTCATAGTGAGCACTGCCAAGTCGTACATCGGTCATGGAGAAGCAGTGGCTGGATTGAATGGAATATTGAAGATAATCGCTCAGAGCGAATTCGGATACGTTCCTCCACTACTACATTTGCATCTGGTTAATCCTGACATCAAACAGAAATGTCTACGATTCCCATTCATTGGAGAGGAAATTTCGCATGAACATAAAATGACTGTACTGTCCTCATTTGGAATAAGCGGAACGAATGCTGCTCTAGTGGCAACTAAAGGAATAACAAAGGAGTCGTCGGAAGTGAGATGTGCAAAGACTGTTGTCATTCCCCTTTCAGCAAAGAGCGAGAAGTCTCTGGAACTTCTTATTCAAGAATGGGATGGCTTTCTGGAAAACTCATCACATACGATGTTTGATATCGCTGCAACGGCTGCTATAAGAAGAGATCAGCATTCGATTCGTGCGGCAATCGTTGTAAATGGAAAATCAAGAACCATTATAAAACGACACAACAAACGGGGGCCGATACAAATAGTAGTACAGGAAGGTCATAGCTTCTCTCATGATCTGAATCACCTTCCAGTGTACAGAAAGTGTTGGAACGAGCAGTTAATCACCGCGAAAGACATATCTGTGTCATTTCTTCACACAATAGCAATTGTGGAGCAGCTGAAACACACACTTGACGTTGAATTCGTTCCTGATGATCATTTTGGAGAGGTTGTTATTGATAATATCAGCGGTATGATCAGCACAGAGGAAGCACAGTCGAGACTACAACGTTTTAACAGCCGGTCGTCAAGCATATCCAATCAGAATCTACCATCAGTTACTGACATTGCCTCACTTCATGGATTTTTCAAGTTCATTGGTCAATCGTATGCCAATGGACACGGCATCAAATGGGACGGCATCTATTCCAGTCCTTCAAACAATCTCACACTTCCCAATTACGCTTTCAATCGCTCAGAATGTTGGATGGGAGAACGTCCTCGTGTTGTTGAAGATCAATTATTGGGCATACGCAGCGAAGATTGTAACGGAGTCGTTGAATTCAGGAATGAGATTTCTGCATTGAGACATTGTGAACTGCTCCGAGCACCAGGAGAAATTATCGTACTATTTCTAATGCAAACTGCCATCAGAAAAGTCGTTCACAAAGATTTCGCATTGCAATTTGAGAGCATGACAGGATGGGTCCCGAAGGAATGTTGCTGGACCACTGTGAATGTTGATAAGAAGAACCACATTGTATATGTGAAATGTGGTGAGAATGAGATTGCTCGTGCTTCATGGACACACGAAGAAGGCGATAATCCTAGGCAGAATTCCCTCAGAAATGGAATCACAACGAAGAAATTAAGTCCACTCTACGTAGCTGATATTCCATCAACAGTAGTGGCACAGTGTGATCAAGATTTGTTGATCGAACGCACCCTTGTGGATGATGCCATGCTTCCAGTTCTCTGTGCTCTTCACTTCATGGATTCTGGAGTAACAGGAAAGATGTATGTATTCTCTACCTCACCATCACTGTTGCCAATTCGCATACACAGAGCTTCAGATGGTAACATCCTATCATTCAACAACAACGGAGAGATGATAGTTCAAGTCACATCTACTAATCCTATGCAACAGATTCCAACAGTGGTCAAAGAAGCGATGGATGTTCCCAATACAACAAATACATCTGTTGATACGTACTTCATCATAAATGAAATTTTGAACACCGTCGTCCTAGAGGAAGAAACCGATTTAATGTATAGAGGCTTCGTCGAACTTGGAATGGATTCACTTGCGATCTTAGATTTCACCAACAACCTAAACGGTGCTTTCCCGTCATTATCTCTGACGACAACTGAACTCTTCGACAATCCGACTGGAAAAGAATTGGCTAAGTTCATTCAGATCAAACTGTCACAAGTGGAAATCGCTGCAGAACCTCCCATCAAAGGCGATAATGCTCAAGACACACAAATATCGTATGAAAGGAACGAGCCAGCGTCAACATCGACGTTGGACGATGTCTACACAATATCAAGAAAGAACGACAACATCCACTGTGATCACGAGTTAATCGTTTCATGCACGGGACTTCAAATGGTAGAAAAGTCATCTGGAGTAGTTGTCAATGTAGACATAGTGAAAACAGCACGAATTTTGGTCAACTTGGATGATTCTCATTGTGTTCGCAATGTCTACAATGCATTACTCGACTTCATAAAGAGTCTTCTCTCTAATCCTGGTCCCTTCATCTTCTCAGTATGCAGCACTTCAACAGCTGCAAATGCAGTAGCTAGAAGTTTTTTCAAGACTGCCGCTGCAGAAAGATATTCTCAAATTCAATTTCACTGGAATGAAACACTTCTTCGACATAATCTCGTTGTCAAATCCTCCATTATTCGTTCAACTTCTTGGCTGATAACAGGTGGCCTTTCTGGAATCGGATTCACTATTGCCAAATGGTTGGTATTCACGAAGAAAGTCAATGCTGTCGTACTACTAAGTCGAAGAAGACCAAATGAGGAAACAAGACTTGAAATCAACAAAATGAAGGAAGTAACCTCGGTCTATGTTGTGAGTGCTGATGTCTCGGACGTCAGTTCACTACGAGAAGGGTTATATGGACTACCAATAGGAATCACCCACATCGTTCACTCGGCTGGAATACTGAGAGACGCCAAGATCGAGAGGCAATCTGCACATTTCTTTGATGCAGTTTGCAGACCCAAGGGGGATGGATTGAGAAACATTGAAAATGTCCTGGAAAATCATCCTGTGGCTCATGCCATCGTAATGTCTTCGATAGCTTCAATTCTTGGGAATATCGGACAGGCAAACTACGCAACAGCCAATGGGATACTTGATCATTGGGCTTCGACGCCAACTTCGTATGCTAAAACCTCAATCAACTGGGGAAACTGGAGGGATGTCGGTATGGCCGTAGCCATCAATGATAAGCTTGAAAAAATGGGATTGAAAGGGATCATGGAGAATGAAGCAATGACTCTCATGGAGCACGTAGCAAGTGAGAAGCCAAGACAAATCATCTATGCGAAAATCGACTGGGAAAGAATTTTCGAAGTAAGGAAGGATTTGCCAAGGGATATCGTTTCATCATCTGCGACTAAACCCGAAATTTATTCCACTTTTTCGAGATCGCCAGGAATCGGTGGGATGTTTGTAAAGCAGAGTAAAGAGGAGGAACTCCGCAAACGACTTGTAATTCATGAAGACACGCTACAAGAACTATTTTGGATGAATGCTCCAGAAAAGAACAGCAGTTTCTTGAAAGGAAGAACTCGTGATGAACTACTTCAAGCAAAAGCAGAAAAGGCTCCTCTGCAGTTGAGAAAAGGAAAGACAGCAATGCTATTCCACGGTCAAGGTTCTCAGTATATTCATATGGCCTGCCAATTGTCAGCATGTTTCCCTGTCTTCAGAGAAACATTCGAAATGTGTCTTGCGATGAGTGAACGATATAGAAAGGGATCAACGGAGACGCTCTTACAGATTGTTACCAACTATCACCATAATGATCTCTTGCTACACACTTCAACTACCCAACCTCTACTATTCGCTTACGGATTGGCCTCGTTCAAGTTATGGGAAACTCTCGGATTCCACCCAGACTACATGATTGGTCACAGTGTGGGTGAACTCGTGGCTGCTACAGCTTCAGGAGTTCTGACGTTGGAAGAAGCGATTCCCTTAGTTGTGGAGAGAGGAGAGGTCATGGAAGAACTATCAGGAAGTGGAGGAATGTTGGCCATGGGTCTGGCTGCCTTTAACGATGTCAAGAGGCATTTCGGTAATGTTTTCTCATCAGCAGAGAACAGTCCCACTCAAGTAGTCATTGCCTCTGATTCAGTGAACATTGAGAATATCTTCAATCACCTCAAGGCAAAGTCTATCCCTGTAGCGGTGATCAGCGATCGATACCCTTTTCACTGCAAACTTATGGACGAGAACAAACTGAAGCCGTTTAAGAGTCAACTGGATACAGTGAGATTCAGAAGAGGGAACATTCCGATTGCCAGAAATTTGGATGGAAAAATAACAACGGATTTTGACGCCGAATACTGGATGCAGCAGGCTGTATCTACAGTAAAATTCGTTGATGGCGTAAAGGAATTAGAAAAGGAAGGAGTGAATATTTGGATGGATGCTGGTCCTCTTTCTACACTTGGGACTTGTCTAAGAAGATCTGTTACAAACTCTTCCATACACTTGATACTTAATACATCGAATGGAAAAGACATCGACGACTTACAAGTATTCAACAGCATGGTGGATCTACAGCAGATTGGATTTGAGATGTTATGGAGTTCATTCATTCCAGTCACTGAAAACACAAGTCTCCGACTGAATGATGTTACAGAAGGAAAAATGACGTTCCAAGGAAAGATTTGCTTCGAAGATCGGCGAATTGTCGAAGATCATAAATTGAATGGAACTCCGATTGTTCCTGCCACATATCAGATGTGTTCGATGCTTGCAACAACTGAATATGATTCGAAGATTCAAGGCTGCACTGTACTTCAAAATGTGGTCTTTGAAATGCCGTGGAATCTCGAGAATCATATATTTCTTCTATCAAAGGCATTCGATACTGCCACTGAAATTTATTTGAATGGAAAAGATTTCGTTTCACGAGGAAGAACTGTGCAGCGTAATTCTAACCCTCCGACTCTGTATCAGCATAACATTGAGGCAACATCAGCTGACGTCGAGCGGTTCTACTCTGCTCTTCGAGAATTTGGACTGGACTATGGTGAACAATTCAGACAAATCCAGAACGTTTCTGTGAAGAAGAACGACGTGTCTTCCATTATTTCTCCCTGTTCAAAGAAATGGTTAGCCATGGATGCAGTCCTTCAAACTTTGGCTGTAGCAATATGGACACTCAATCCTTCTACGGTTTACGTCCCTGTATCATTCGGTGAGGTTTTCATCTCCCATGCTTTGGACTCTTCCCTTCCACTTCATTCATCGGGAACTGTGGACAATTTCAACGAGCGTTTCGCACATGGAGGAATATCTGCATTCCAGAATGGAGAACTCGTAATGCAATTCGAGAAGATCACGGCTATAAGTGTTTCAAAGAAATCTGGACAAGAGCTGGAAACAAATAAAAAAGCAAAATCTTCATTTGAATTGGATGAAGCTCCACACATCATCGGATACGAAGGTACCTTCTGCCATGATGCGAAAGGCAATTCTTGTACATGGGATCAGCTAAAGAATGGAAGAACATCAACCAGAAGAAGCTACAACAATCGCGAGGAACTTCCTCACTCTTCCCTAATGGACAATGACATATTTATGTTCGATCCAGAATTCTTCGGAATTAGCCCAGCAGAATCCAGCTTTATCGACCCGGCACAACGTCATTTATTGATGTCTTTACAAAAATCTTTAGAGAATACTGGAATGACTTCACTTCCTCCATCGACCGGAGTTTTTATAGGAGCATCCTCAGCTGACTTCAGTCATCAGGTGATTGTAGTTCTAAGGCACATTGAGGAATATTCCTATCGACAATATGTTTTCTCGGCCAAAACACCATCCATAAAAATTTGCCCGTCCTCAAATTCGGGAACGCTAGGACAAGTAACGATCTGACTTTTGTGGTCATAATGTTCTTTGGTCAATGTGCGAAAGTTGTTTTTTTTTAAATTGCGCTCTGACTAATGGTTGTGCACACCATTGAATGAGACAAGGAAAGGAATGTTTCTCAATGTCCCACAATGACTCATTTTAATTGAAAGTGCACTGGATAACTCAGCTTTTCAGGTGGTCCATCATACGGCCTTAGTAGGATATTACGGCACTGGTACCAACAACTCCGCATTGGCGGGAAGGATCGCTCATTGGATCAAGGTGAAGATCTCGGAGTCAAGAGAGTTAGAATAACAATGTTTTCTGCAGGCAGAAGGTCCAACCGTAGTCGTTGACACCGCGTGTTCATCCAGTTTCTCAGCCCTCATTGGGGCCTGCGAAGCACTGCGGAATGGGAAGTGAGTCCTTCTGTTGCTTGATCTTCAAGTAAGAAAACACTTGCAGATGTGAATACGCCGTAGTAGGAGCTTCCAATATCATGCTCTCTACTGAATTCTCGGATGTTCTGGAGAAGGCAGGGATGATGAGTCCGAGCAATGCGTGCAAGGTGAAATCATGTCATTCAAATAGATTTCAATCGAGCAAATGTCGAGTAATGTGTGTCGATATGACACGCGTACGCTATTCAAACAGTATTCAGGTACTTGATGTCTCAGCTGACGGCTACCACCGAGGGGAGTCCGTTGCAACAATGATCATATACAAAGATTCCACGTATGGTGGTTTCCCCATTCGATCGTGGGCCTCTGGACACAATGGAACTTCTGCATCTTTGAGTGCACCAAATGGAAAGAGTCAGGAGAGGATTATGAGAGAAGCAAGTAGTGAACATTTCACATGGAGAGAAGGTCACATGACCGGAACTTCACTAGGAGATCCTATTGAGGCCGGGGCTATATCAAGAGTCTCTGAGGGAAGAGAAGTGTGGATCAGCAGTGTCAAGGCATCTTTCGGCCACTGCGAAGCTAACGCAGGATTAGCGTCGCTGATATCAGTTATGTCTCAAATAGAGAATGACTGGTACATGCCACAACTTCATTTCTCATGTCCTAATCCAAAGATCCATCAAAACGTCAACGTTCGCGTTGTTGGTTGTGATGGAGTGGCAGAGGACAAAGTAGCCGTGAACTCTTTCGGATTCACCGGCATGAATACCGTTATTGTTGTGGAGAAGAAGAAGGAAGTCGTACAAAATGATACAAGAAATGTAATGGGACCTTTCTTCATTCCATTATCGTCCCACACACAATGCCTTCTTGAAGAATACATTGAGAACGTGAAACAGTTCATAATGGAGAGCAAGGAGGACATTGCTTGTATAGCAGCAGCCTTCCAGAAAAGGCCACAACGAAGATACAGGGCGATTATCTGTTATGATCGGAGGAGACGACTAATCAAGAAGGAACTTGGACAAAGAGAGAAAGAGAAGTCGATTGTGGTTGAGTATGCTTCATCTGAGGAATTGCAATGGTTATTAGAGCAACTTAAATTATACTTTCCATCCATGAAGGCGTTACCAGCCAGGAATAGAACAGTGATGATTGAAGGAATTGAAATACGTTTCCACTATAATCCTAATGTCAACGACAGTTTTTTGGCCATCGCGATAGATGTTGCCGTTGCTATAATTTCATCAAGTAAATACTTCTCCTGGCCCGATCAAGGAATTACTCCTTGCGCAGTGCCAGGCCAGCCTTTCAATTTGAGAAGATTCTCGCCATTTATAGACAACAACGAGGCGAAGAAGGAGTCAAACTACCCCACCTACAAGATTGTGCTAGTAGAAAAGATGAATGAACAGTCGCGGAATATTTGTCAGTGGCATCAATACCACGTTGGCAGCTCAAGTTGTCCAACGATATCTGAAAGTAGTCCCAACATCATCATCCATTGGCCAACAACAACCAAGAGCGTCAATGAATTGTCAACATGGGCAATGGAGGTTATTAAAGTGTGGATTTCATTGGAAGACCGTGGAGGAGGAACAGTGACCATTGCTAGAAAGTCAGGAAAGAGTGGACTAAATCAATTGTCAGCTCTCGTTCGATCACTTTCATCGGAATCAACTGCAGTATGCTACAAAGTAGTTGGATATGAGAACGACCAAGAGCTACAATGTGAACTCCGAGACAATTCCATCAATGAAGTGGTAGTGTACTGCAATGGAAGGAGATGCGTGCAGCGATTGCAACTCACTCATCAATACTGCTGCTCATTTAAGCCAACAAACATTCTGCTAACAGGAGGACTAGGTGGGATAGCTAGTGCTATTGTGAAGCACTTCAAACCAAAAACGGCCATTGCACTTTCCCGAAGGAACTCAATTCAGGCTGCGGACAATCTCTCTGTTCTACACTGCGACTGTACAGATTCTGATCAATTGAATTCTATTCGATCACATATTCACAATGTGGATTGCATATTTCACTGTGCTGGTACAGTGGAAAATTCTCTTCGTCACAATCAAACTAAAGAAAAGTTCTTACATGTTCTCCAGGTCAAAAAGCAAGGACTGGAGAATTTGATGAAGATAGCTCCCAATAAAGTGAAGATAGTGGCCATGTCCTCTGCAGCTGCAGTACTTGGATCAGCTGGACAAGCGAACTATGCATTTGCCAATGGAGTAATGACAGATTTGGCTGAAGAGAATGGAGTGAGGATTGTGCATTGGGGACCATGGGAAGATGTTGGGATGCTGGCTGGGGAAAAGTTGAGTCACATCAGAAGGCAGATCGAAGATGGAGGATGGGAGATGATGAAGAGCTACAGGGCAGTGAGAAGTTTGGATCATATCAATGATGAACATATTTTGGTTATGGACGCAGACTTGGAGGCAATAGTCAGGAAACAGCCTCATTTGAAAAACTTTCTTGAAGAACTTGTGAAACCACCATTAAAAGAGACATTGTCTGTGTCTGATCTGCAAAGCACGGAACATATCACGAAGAATGAATTCACTGTGGAGGAAATAATAAAGCACGTTTCTGGTCTTTCTGAAGTAGAGCCAGACATCGGCTTCATGTCTCTTGGAGTGGATTCACTTATGATGGAGGACATCAGAAACAGGATAAATAACAACTTTGGAGTTAACATAACGACTGCTGAATTGTATGACAATTCCACTCTTCACAGACTGCAGAAACTGGTTGAAGATCGTACCCCTCTGGCAAAAGTACAGATTGAGGATGCCTTTGACATACACAAAGAAGAAGATTCAAGTAATGAAATTGCTATAATAGGAATGTCTGGAGCCTTCTCCGGTTGCTTAAGTATTGATGAATTTTGGGATGCGATCTACAGTGGAAAGAACTGTGTTTGGAAAGCAGAAAAGCATGATGATGACGATGAGAAACTCATCCGAGCTGGTGGAATCATTGAAGATATCGACAAGTTTGACTACTCCTTCTGGAATCTGACAAAGGAAGACGCCAGCAGGATGGACCCACAGATTCGTACTTTCGTTGAGCACGCGTATAGAGCTATGGAGTCGTCAGGATATGTCAAAGAAAGGAGCTCATTGAGAGTCGGAGTATGGACAGGAGCGGAACCATCTGAGTACTCTACTGGGATGGACGAACCCAAGGGTTCTCTCTCAAAGATGTACTCTATGAATCAGAAGGACTTCGTTGCTGCTTGGACTGCTCATCTACTCGATCTTCATGGACCAGCAATCGGAGTCTACACCGCATGTTCATCTGCCCTTCTAGCCATTGACCACGCTGCAGAGTTTCTCAAGGCCGGGAAGGTTGACTTGGCCATAGCGGGAGCGGTGTCTCTTCTCCTCCCAGAGAATGCTGCCTATGAATATCAGGAAGGGAATGTGCTCTCACCAGATGGACAGTGTAGACCATTCGATGTGAATGCACAAGGAATCGTCAGAGGATCTGCAGTAGGTTGTTTTGTGCTCAAAAGACTCAATCAAGCTAAGAGAGACGGTGATCACATTCATGCAGTGATCAAAGCAATAGGGACATCGAATGATGGACTGGTTAAGGCATCATTCATGGCCCCCAATACTCGAGGAATGAAAGAATGTATGGAGGATGCACTGAATAAGTGCTCAGAAGATTTTATCAACTCCATCAAATACATCGAATGTCACGGCACTGGAACATTGGTAGGAGATGAAATGGAGATAACCGCCCTACAACAAGTATTTATAGGAAGGGAAATTGCTATAGGATCAGTGAAGGCAAACATCGGACATGCTTTTGCTGGTGCTGGACTAGCTGGCATATGCAAGGTCATCGCAATACTTCAAAGGGGCGAGATCCCACCTCAGGCGAACTTCGAGAGATTCCATCAACGATTTGGCGACATGAAACACATCAGTGTTCACAAGGTGAAAAAACAAATCGTCAGCAAATTCCACGTTGGTGTGAGCTCCTTTGGAATTGGTGGAACTAGCGCTCATTTGATACTTGGACCAGGAAATCATGGGAACACCGGTGAAATTTTCAACGATACGTTTCACATCATTCCTTTATCCGGAAAAACGAAGGATGCGGTGATTCAGCTGGCGGAGAAAGTAGCGGAATACTTACAAACCAGAGGAAATCTCACGATTGCTGCGACGACTCTTCAGAAGAGAAGGGAACATTTCAAGTTCAGGAGTGACATCATTGCAAGAAATGAAGAAGAAGCGATAGAGAAGTTGAGAGGCCATCTACACATTGAAGAGGCGAAGATGTCATTTGGAAACGAAGGAATAGCATTTTACTTTGCTCCACAAGGAGTACAGTATCCAAACATGGAAAAGGCCTCATTGGAGGTGGCACCGACATTTGCACGAACTGTCCGAAATTTATGTTCAGACGTGGATGATGTAATGGGCGAATCTTTCTTCTATGAACTTTACCCTGACGACACGGATAAGAGTCAAGTGGATGTGTCAGAGTTTGCCCAGGTTGCCGTGTTCATAATCAGTCAGGCCATATCCAACCAATTGAAGGACTGGGGCATTGAATCGGATACACTGATTGGTCATTCTGTAGGAGAGTATGCCGCCTTCACGTATTCAGGAGCTCTTTCGTCCGAAGAGACAGTGAAGATTCTCTTGAAGAGGGGAAATCTTGTTTCAACTACAGAACCAGCACGGATGGTCGCTGTACGAGGACAAATGCCTGTTCTCCCTCTTGGAATCGAGGTTTCCGCATATCTTTCTGACGGTTTTCATATTGTTGTCGGACCTCCCTCTAATATTGAAGAATTCAAGAAGACTCTTATCGGAATGAATATGGAACACCGCGAATTGAAAACAGCTCATGGATTTCACTCGTCAATGATGAACAGCATTCTTCAGGAATTGAAACATGAAATAAGCACACTCTCGTTCAACAAGCCGAACAGGAAGATTCTCTCCAATATTGATGGAAAGCCTTTACAAACAATCGACGCTGGATATTGCGTCAAGCACATGCGCCAGCCAATACGAATAGACAAATGCGTCGATTCCCTGAGGAATGATACTCGAATCAAAGCAATCATGCAAATTGGTCCTGCAGGAATACTCGAGAATCTCATCTCAGGAACTTCGTTGAAAGTTATCAACACCTGTCTCTCCAGAAGGAAGGCAGAACAGAGCACAGTGAGATCTCAACTAATTGAAGCTGTTGCACAGCTCTGGACAATTGGATATGAACTCGACTTCCAAAAAATCAATCCCAATGATTCCTTCGACTACGCCTTTCCAACTTATCCATTCATGAAGACAGTTTGTTGGAATAAGACTAAAGAAACTGAGAGAGCAGAGAACAGAATCTTCAGTGTGTCGTGGACTCCCGTCAGTTCAATAAGAGCGAAAGAATGGCTACAGGGCGCGAAGATTTTACTTATCACTTCCTCGTCCACATCTGCGATTGAGGAATTGATCCGGAGATGCGTTCTTGCTAGCTGCACGGTTGAAAATGCTACAGAGGACGAATGCTGTGACATACTAAATACATCCAGCTATGAAGTTGTAATATGGATGATGAGTTCATCCTATGATCATTCTTCAAACTTTTACTTCGTTAGTAAACTTCTTCGCACAATTAAAGGGAGAACCGCATTAATTGTGGTTGCCGACAAATTAGAGGATCAAATTGTTTTGGGACCTCTGCGAGAGCATAACCTGTCATCTACAACACGTTCATTTTACATGGAATTGGAAAACTCTGTCAATCTTTTCGAGACACTTTTGTCCATTGGAAGAAATCCCCACTGTGATCATTTCGTGATTTCGTCTACAAGGATCATGCAACTGAGCTACTCTGAATGTGTCCCAAGACAGAAGCCAATGGAAATTGAAGGAACGATTCTCGTTCTCGGAGGAACAGGAGGGATTGGAAAGTCCCTCATCAAAGAATTGTCTCGCACATGCGCAGATCGAAAACTGAAGTTCATAATTGCCAGTCGAACAGCACGAAGTCGCGTTGCGAAAACTGACAAATTGACGGAAGAATTGGAGCGGAGAGGCCATTCACTGGAAATATTTGACGTGGATTTGACAAACTACGGTGAAACATTGCCGTTCTTGGAAGGAATCGTCATTGACTATGGTACACCGAATACTGTGATCAATGCAATTGGTGTTGCACCTGGAAGAGATAAAACAGCAGAAGTCCTACAGTCGAAAATCACAACGACAGACAACATTATACGTGCATTGGAGGAAACGAACCAGAACATCACCAACCTAATCCTCATGTCCTCTTTGAGTGCTCTACTCGGAATACAAGGAACGGCAGATTATGCAGCGGCCAATCTTTACTTGGACTCATTGGCAACGAATGGAGTGGCAGTAGCAGAGAGCGTACTTTCCATTCAATGGCCAGTTTGGAAGGGAGAGGGCATGGCTATGCAATCTTCTCAACAAATCTCGAGTTTTCTGGATCAAGGAGCTATTACTCACTCCCAGGGAATGAAACTGTTCAGAGAGGCACTCAAACATACAGGATGTGTAGCAGTGTCCAGGGAGAATCCAATGCTCATCAAGAAAGAAATAGCAAGAATGCTGAGAGAAATTCCTGATCAACATCCAGAAAAGGTCGGGGCGAATATGACCTTGAAAGATGTTGTTCGAAACACATGGAAATCCGTACTTGCTGTGGAATCTATTGAAGACAAGACAAGTTTCTTCGACGTTGGTGGAGATTCTTTGAACGCATTGCAAATTGTCTGGGCCATCAACAATGAACTTCAATTGGACGTCAAAGTGAACACGCTATTCGACAATCCCGTATTCTCTACGTTCACCAGAGCATTACAAAATAACGAATGCAATAATCCCGATGCTATCCCAATTGCTGACAAGACTCAACCGTTGCCATTGACTTTCGCACAAGAGAACATGTTTATGATTCGTCTTATGGAACGGGGAAGCCATTACAACATTGTCTTTGCAATTGAGCTAACAGGGGACTTGGACGAAGAGGCCATGGTGAAGTCAATTCAATCAGTGGTTGAACGACAACATTCACTGAGAACGAGGTTCATTCAACAAGGAGTCGAAGCATTTCAACTAGTAGTTTCCCCTGAAGATGTCACCAAAGGAATGCACTTCAAGAGTATGAATCAGGAAGAATTCGATACAATCGTCCAACAAGAACTGCAAAGAGAGTTTTGCCTGGAAGAGGTTCCATTGAGGATTGCCTGTGCAAGGATTGAAGATATGCGTATTGTGCTCTTCTCACAATTTCACATTCTCACTGATGGATGGTCCATGACAGTCCTGGCAAGGGAGATCTCCGCTCACTACAGCCATTTCACCTCCAATGCCCCTCTTCCTCCTTCTATCCCTATCCAAATAGGAGACTTAGCGGTGTGGCAACGAAACGTGCACTCTCAGTCATCTTTGAAAGATCTCATAATAGAACTGGCAGACAGGCTTAAAGATAAGAAAGCGACCAGGATTGCCACTATCAAGAGGAAGTCAATGGTCGATTCTCGAAATGGAAGCTGTTGCTCCATTCTCCTTCCTCAAGATACAGTGCACAGAGCAGAACAACTGGCAACAGAGCACAAAACAACAGTTTACACTGTGTTTCTCGCTGCTTTCCTCCAGTTACTTAGAAGATGGAGTGATTCAGAGGACGAAGACAGCATAGTGATAGGATGTCCAGTGTCAGGAAGGATTCGACCCGAGATGAACGATCTGATTGGATACTTCCTTAACAACACTTTAGTCGACGTTGATGTTTCGCCATCCGAAGGACTGGAGAGTCTGATCGAGAAGGTGAAGGAGAAAGTGAAGGACAACAGAAGATTCGAGCAGGTTCCTTATCATCATTTAGTGGCGAAGTTGGCCGAGACTCGATCGACTAGAGAGGATCCTCCATTCTGTATTTACTTCAACTTCAGACACACGTTGGACTTCCCAAGGGTGAAGATTGAGGGAGTGAAGGCAGACGTGAAACAGTTGTCTATGAATAGAGTATTCGAGACTTCTGTCACTGTTGATGAAATCCCAGAAGGTGTCCGACTTCTAGTTGAGTATAATCCTAAATTATTCTTGGATGAGTACATGAGAACACTTCTGAATGACTACGCTGACATTCTCTCAGGACAGAGAAGAGCTCCTGGAATCTTGCGCGGGCCTGTTGCTTCATATCCGAAAACTAATATTGTTGAGTTGATCCAGGCAGTTTCGACGAAAACACCGTATGCGGTAGCTCTTGAGCTTACTAATGGAGACACTGTAACATACACTCAACTTCTCGCACAGTCGACCGCTGCCGCTCACTGGCTACGAAAGAAAAGCGAAGAAGTGAATGGAAGGAGTCCTCAGCCCAATGACATCGTCCCACTCTGCTTATATAGGAATGACTTCATCGTGCCAATGCTAGGTGTTCTACTGTGTGGCATGGCTTATGCACCGCTTGATCCAGAATGGCCCGAAGTCAGGAAACAGCAGATTTTGATGTCCATCGGAGCTCCGTTTGTTGTCATCTCTGAAGACTTACCACTGATGACCACACATGGGACCAATGAGCCTCTGCCCCTATTGGCAGCTGGACCTGAAGATCTCGCGTATGTAATTCATACGAGTGGTTCGACTGGAACTCCCAAAGGAGTCTGTGTCACTCACAGAAACCTCGTCGCTTTCACTGTATCCTCATTGAAACAGTGCAAAGGAAGGGTAGGAGTGAGGAACGCACATTCAGTGAATACAGTCTTTGACGTATCTCTATTCACAATTTTCAATGCTTTGTGTTCCGGGGCGACGTTGGTATATATCGACAGTCTAGTCAATATGGTACAAGAAGCTGTATCTCGCAACTGTGACATTTTATTCATCAATTCGGCCATCTTCAACAGGTTTGCTGCCATTTTCGAAAAAAAGTCTTCAGACATGTTTCAGCATAACTGTGAGTGATATCGACAAGCTCGTGGACATTCCGTATATCTTCATTGGAGGGGAATCAGTGCAAGAGCGGAACCTCCTCCGAGCATTGGAACATGGAGCAAACATCACACAGATCTACGGACCAACTGAGGATACTGTATGGTCAACAACGAAGAGGTTAAATTTACTTATTTATAGTGCACACAGAAAAACTGTCAAAACCTCTCCTACTGTCAGGAAACGGCCAATGTTGACAGTATCCAAACAGTGGGAGAGGTTTTGGCACTTTGACGGCAGTTTTATTTTTCTGTGTGTGGTGAGGGCTTTTATTACAGATGCGCGATTGAGCCATTCATTGCCTCAAACATTGGAGTGCTGATGGACAACGAAGAGTGTTTTCTGTTGGAGGAGAACAGGGATATACTCAAAGGCCACATTGGACAGCTTGTTCTTTCTGGAGACAAGGTTATTTTGTTCACTTAAAGGAGCTGTACCACGAACTTTTTCTGTATGGAGTAGAAGCGCAGTTAGCTAGGGGCTGACGTGACAAGTCGAAAGACACTTTCCCCACGATTTTTACAGATGTTTCTACGATGTTTGACGAAGCTCCGAAGTTACAGAGTACTCTGGTCCCTCGATCTGCACTCTGCCCCAAAATCTACCGTACCCTGTACCTTTGGAGCTTTGCCAAACATTGTAGAAATATCTATATTACGTGGCGGAAGTGTCGTCCGACTCCTTACATTATCCCCTATCTAACTGCGCTTCTACCCTCTCCTCGAAAAAGTTCGTGGTACAGCTCCTTTAAGAAGCATTATTTTTTCAGCTCAAGCAAAAAACAAGGTAGGGCGGCACCGGGTGGCAAACTTTCGAATTAAATTCTGATTTTTTTTCCTGGAAGTAGGTATGGGCACCCCAATAAACGTCGTGTACTGATTTGGTCTGAAAAAATTTCGCAATCGTTTTAAAAATGAATTTCGTCATGATGTTCTAGCGATCATAACTCGCTTCAAACTCATCGTAGAGCGATGGGAAAGCGCTCATTCTGCAGCAAAGTTTATGCTGCTCATTTTACTTTCCGGAGTGCAAGACCGTATCTCTAACGGCAACTAAGATAATACTGGTCGGTCTCGAAAATATCAGCATTTTAATCGATTTTTCAAAAAACATATTCGTAAGATTCTAGTATGTTAAAGCCGAAGCAATTCTACATAACATGTATTTTTAAGAAAAAAATTAACGGATACTTTTGTTGGGAAAATGAGGTCAAAATTGTCTGATCACCCCAATTTTGGGAGTAGATCTGGCTTGTTCCAGCGAAACTTGACGCTCTTAGCAAGCGTAACTCTAAGACCTAGTTTTTCTTGCTCTAACCGTTGTGGGGTGTTGACAGTGCTATATGCCACTTTGATCCCCGGGACTTCATTTTTCGCACTTCGGACCATGAACCGGGGTCATGGTGAAAATGAGAAAAAACTTTTTGACTCCGAATGGGCTGAAAATTTGATTTTAGGGTAAATCGACCACGTAGATCACGAATCTGAGGTCGGCTTGACATGAAAAAAATTCGTTGCCTCAGGGCA